>JAQQZR010000033.1:26885803-26898303 GCA_030068235.1 Notoglanidium macrostoma | reverse complement strand
ACTCACATTAAATATAACTAATAAAATGTACATACAATAAAATCAATCCTAAGCAAAGTAAAAACTGTCAATTCTCTTTATTTGAAAACGTTTCTAGTTCTAAAAATACATTTCTTTGCCAAATCCAGTTTCAATTGGTTTTTTTTTGGTTTTTTTTATTGTTTCAGAATCTGATATCTGATCTGCTTTCCCTGATATCCAATCTACCTTTATAGTCCCATGTCGGAAAGGGCAAAAAAATTCCCACGCCTAAAAAAAAAAGAAAAAGAAAAAAATCCGAAAGATAAAAAAGAAATCCATGTCTCAAAGGACAAAAAAATAGTCCCATGTCTCAACGGACAAAAAAATAGTCCCATGTCTATTAGGATAAAAAATAGTAAAAGGGCAAAAAGAAATAGTCGTATGCCTTAAAGGATAAGAAAATAGTCCTATGTCTACAAAAAAAAAAAGTAGTCCCATGTCTCAAAGGACAAAAAACTAGTCTCACGTCTATAAGGAAAGAGTGAGCACTTTTTATGAATACTTGCAACAGAAGAATGAATTAAATAGTTCCTCAGCAGTACCTACTGTATGTGTTTCTTATTAATACAGAAGAGACTGTCCTTATGTTCGAGTTTGGAGTAAGCCTCTTGCCTGCTGCAGATGCTGTAGATCAGGTTAAACCCGTCGGAGTATCTCTTGACTGTTAGTGTAGTGGAGTAACACTGACGGCTCGTCTTCCTCCTCATGTGCAGTGTATTGTGATCAGTGGAGAAAGCGGTGCGGGGAAGACAGAAAGCGCTCACCTCCTGGTCCAGCAGCTCACCGTCCTCGGCAAGGTCTCATCACGCTTTCACTTTCATTGCTTTAATCACTGAAATATCACAGAGATACACCTGGCCAGTTTCTGTACTCTGGGAAACAGTTAAGCAAAAACAATCTAATAACACACATATTACCATACAGCAACAATCTTCAACACTTGTTCACACACATTTTCAACACACGCCTTTCATAAATTCTCCAGCATTGCTTTATAAAACATTAACACAATGCTTATGAATGTAATATAAAGGCCTGACGTACAGTGTCGGTGTTACCAGCATTCATATACACGTTAGAAGCAGTGTTCCTGATGCTGATATCTAAAGAGCTCCTCAACAAAGCTCACCAATGTTATATTTTATCTACAGGCAAACAACCGGACTCTCCAAGAGAAGATCCTGCTGGTGAATAACCTTGTAGAAGCGTTCGGAAACGCCTGCACGGCCATCAACAGCAACTCCAGCCGCTTTGGGAAATATCTGGAGATGAAGTTCACGTGTGGAGGAACGGTGGTGGGAGCTCAGATCTCTGAATACCTGCTGGAGAAATCCCGCGTCATTCACCAGGCTGCGTGAGTGTCATTGCTGAAACGTTACTCCTCAATCCTGTACTGAACATAGTTCTCTCATTTCCTTTTTGTAAGCGTACACTGTAAAAGTGTATCAGGGCAGATGTGACCTCAGCAGAGGGGATGTTGGGGTTTAAATTGATTTTCTTTTAAAGGAAACATAAAGCTGCCCTACTTGAGTGTGAAGTGTTTTTAAAAGGGCTGCATGAATAGTACAATCAGGCGAGTCATTCATCCAGCGACAGCAGCGAAATCACTCTGATGCCACAGCAAAAACATGGAGGATAATTACAGAGGCAGCATGCAGTAATTACTAACCTGCAGATAGAAACCTGACGCAGACAGATTATGCAAAGCCTTGTTACTTCCCCCAAATGAATATACAGTATATATAATACTGTAGAAAAGTAGGTCTGGAGAAAGTATAATATTTTTCTCTCCTTTGTTTAATTGGGTTCTCTTTATCTACTTTTAGTACTGGTGTAAAAAATCTGAAGATGTTTTTGGTCATATTTATGCAGAAATATAGTCATTCCTAAAGGGTGCACAAACTTTTAAGCACCGCTGTAGTTAAACCAGGTATAATTTTACTAGCTGTCGCTCACCAGCCAACAGAGGCAGATTAATGCTTGTGAATGTTTTGAGGCTAAACAAGGAAAACTTGGGATTAGTGCAGAGCGCAACCACTTTAGCTGTATGTACTGTAGCAAGGCGATACCTCTGAGAACCGCTTTCTCAACAGAATTGAAAAAAAAAGACAAAAACATTTATTTATCCTTCTCATCCTCATTTGTGACTAATGTCCTGTTCCAGCCTTTATTATGACTTTGGCCTTTATGGCCTTTATTATTGGAGAAGCACTGATTTAATAATAAACCATCACTGACCATCACTTTCTCCTTCGACAGCGGAGAGCGCAATTTCCACATTTTCTACTACATCTACGCTGGCCTGGCCGAGAGAAAGAAGCTCGCTCACTACAAGCTGTCCGACAGCAAAACTCCAAAGTAAGTTCTTTAGATGGATCGATAGATGGAAGAATGGATGGATGAATGGATGGATGGATGGATGGATGGATAGATGAATGGATAGATGGATGGATGGATGAATGGATGGATAGATGGATGGATGGATGGATGGATAGATGGATGGATGGATGGATATGATGGATGGATGGATGAATGGATGGATGGATGGATATGATGGATGGAAGGATAGATGAATGAATGAATGGATGGATGGATGGATGGATGGATAAATGGATGGATGGAAGGATAGATGAATGGATGGATGGATGGATGGATGGATCGATGGATGGATGAATGGATGGATGGATGGATGGATGGATGAATGGATGGATTGAAGGATAGATGAATGAATGGATGGATGGATGGATGAATGGAAGAATGGATGGATGGATGGATGGATAAACACACAGACAGAGACAGACAGACAGACAGACAGACAGACAGACAGACAGACAGACAGACAGACAGACAGATAGATAGATAGATAGATAGATAGATTACTTTATTAATCCCTGAGGGAAATTGCAGTGTTACAGGAGCAGGTCACATGAAACACAAAATATATTTAATACATACAGTAGATATCTATATACAGTAAAAACATGTAAATTAAGATATATCCTAACCGTGCGATTTAAACGTCCGGTGTGCAGTTAAATGTCTGTAACTGTGCAGTTTGAATGTCCAGTGTGCAGAGCGTCCTGCCACTCAGAGGCTAGATCTCCTCTCCTTGCCCAGAGGGGAGTCATTATATACTGTTATTGCGGTGGGCAGGAATGACATCCTGTAGCGGTCCTTGTTACAGCGGAGTTGAAGGAGTCTCCCAGTGAAAACACTTTGCTGTCTGACCAGTAGGTCATGCAGAGGATGTGAAGTGTTGTCCATCCTTCTCTCTCCAGCCAGCTCAGGCTCCAGAGCAGTCCCCAGAACAGACCCGGCCTTCTTTATCAGCTTCTTCAGCTCCTTACTGTCACTGGCTCTAATGCTGCTACCCCAACAGATGGCTGCAAAGAAAATTGCACTTGCAATTATGTATATGATACTTTACTGAACACCTGAACACCTGAACTAACCTCAGTGCTTTATATATAGCCCATGTCTGTTTCCTCACTGCTCACTTCAGGTACCTTCAGAACGAAAACGTCAAGCTCGAGCCGGACATCGTGGGCAACGCCTCCTACAAGGAGCAGTTTGAAGCGGTGGAGCAGTGCTTCAAAGTGATCGGCTTCACCCTCGAGGTAATGATGTAGAGACTTTACGTCTGTTTAGTGTGTGTGTGTGTGTGTGTGTGTGTGTGTGTGAGTTGATGGCCCTGTTCTCTGTGTGCTTGCGATTAGCATTAGCATTATCAGTGAACCATTAACAGAGAGCTAAAATAAATGACACGAGTGTGTATAAGGACGGTCTCAGCATATAATGTCACACATAGTAGGCTAGAACGTATCTGGTACATATCTGGTAACTGGTATTGCAAATACCAGTGTAATGATAATTACACAGGATACAGTCAACAACAGAATTATTGGCACCCTTTTAATAAGGTAATGAGACATCATTTGAGCTTAAACATGTGAGAACACTTTCTTAAAGACTTTAAGTTATTATAGCAGAGTTCCTTCCAGTAACATCTAACAAAGTTGGAAACGCTTATAAAAATTTCTATTTATATGCTTACATTTAGGCCATTTAGATTGAGATCACCATCAAAGTGTTGTTTTGTGTAAATCCATCCATTCTATATTCATTTTGAGTCATTATTATGACTTAGGGTCATCTTTGGGAAACTTTCACCTATTGCTGATCTTTTTATTTATTTATAATATTATTTACAGCCCTGATTATGCGTAATGTTATTTTTCAGTACAAAAGAGACAGATGGTTGTCGACAAGTCATGCGATAAAAAAAAAAAAGATTTAATAAAAAGAAAGTATTTTAGTGTTTTTCTGTGTGTCGCGTCCTTCCACAGCATTTATACACCAGGATAAAGTGAGCTGGCCAAAAAGCGCTTTTAAAAATGATACAATTTGGTTTTAGGATTTAGTGGGCGCCATTACTTTTGCCGAACATGATTTTGTGAGATCTCTTTACTTACACAATGTTTATTTATTTTGTTACAACCATTTTGCTCACTGTTTCAAAAGGGGCCAATAATCATGCACATGACACAGCTCTTTATAAATAAATCCAGTTCTATGGAATATCAAAGATGTACGTATATTATGTGAGATTATTTTTTTAATCATTTTCAGCGCAGTATTATTATCCACACTGGCAGAGATGAAAAATACCTGAAGCATGAAATAATCAGCCTGTCTAGAAAAGAGAAAGTTTGGTTTGTGAGCTGTAGGAGTCGTAGCGTCACTGTTGAGAAACGTCAGGTTAATTTCGCCTCGCTGCGGCGGGATGGGGATTGGCTCAGAGTGAGCAGGTGAGTGACGGGAGTGTGAGTGGTGTGACATGATGAAGCATGGCGTACAGCGAGAAGCTAATGAAAACGACAGTCAGAGAAACACCCCGGCGCTCACTGCCTGCTGTGGAGCGTCAGAGCTGTCAAATCCGAGTGAATACGTTATCAAATTCATTCCAAAATATCATTATTAATCTCGTTTCAGTGGAATGGCTCCAAAATTTACACCTTTTTGTTGCAGTAGATCATCTAAAGCTATCCAGTGCTTGGTGTCTGAATTTGGCTTCTAACTCGAGCTAGCATGCTAACAACACAAATTAGCAACACAAACAATTTATAGACATTTGTACTACTATACTGGCGCTATGTAATGAATTTTTGTTTGCACGCTACCATTATCAAAAAATCATGTCATCCATTTTTTTTTCTCTCTAACTCACTGGCTACATTTGTATCTCCTCTTTTATTTCCACATTTTCCTTCACAGGAACTAGGAAGTGTGTACAGCATTATTGCGGCCATCTTAAACACCGGAGACATCGAGTTTGCTTCAGTGGCTACAGAGCATCAAACTGACAAGAGCAACATTGAAAACATGGCCGTGTTAGACAGCGGTGAGTTACAGAATGCTAGCAGGTTAGCATGCTAGTGCAGCAAAATGACACGGAGAGCTTAGCCCGTAATTTAACATGCTTCTTTTGCAGAGTGGACTAAGTAACCTTTCCAAAAACCCGGGAACCATTTATTAGACTGTAGTTCCAGGAACCTTTTATTTGCCACTTCGGTTGTAGTATATTTCTAGGAACTAGGAACCATTTCAAGCTCTCTTAGGTACATTTTGCAGTTCTTCGGCTACACTGCACTTTTAGCCTCCAAAATGGCATTTTTTTTTAACCAGGAATAATTAGGGCGGAGCTTGCCATACCTGGCACTGCTGATTGGTCAAAGGTGAGGTTCAGCACTGGTTTAACCAACACTGTAAATGATTTAAAGCTAACATCACATGCGCGCAACAACCCGAAACATCTTTAATCTCAACCTCTCAAGAAAGAAACATCTGTAATGCGATGTTTATGGAACATTTACGGAATGAGTCTCCAGTGTCAGTGCTTTGTAACAGTCAGAAGTAAAGCTGTAATGGGAAATTCTTCAGGATAGAGGAGTTTACAATGTGGGGGTTGTTGGTAAAATGACAAGCTGCGTTTTTGTTAATCTTGTTAACCCAAAGAGAGAGAAGGAAGAAAGTGGAACCCGCTGAGGAAATGACTGTATTGTGTGTGTTGTTTTGCAGCTTCCTCTTTGCTGTGCATCCGTTCAGATGAGCTGAAAGAGGCTCTCACGTCACACTGTGTGGTGGCCCGGGGTGAGACCATCGTCCGACCCAACACGGTGGAGAAAGCCACGGAGGTGCGGGACGCCATGAGCAAAGCGCTGTACGGACGCCTCTTCAGCTGGATCGTCAACCGCATCAACTCCCTTCTGAGACACGATAACCAGAACGGGTGAGAGACACACACAGGGACGGGAGGGGAACGAGAGCAGGGAAAATGAACAAATGAGCAGAAATGTTCCTGCGTTCATGAATAACTGGGATGTTTCGGTGTGCAGAGAACGCTAGCACTTGTTTTTGCTGATATATATATATATCAAATGTAACGTATTCAATAATATGTGCATTCAGTACAAACAGCCCCAAAGGCATGCAGGAGGTCCATTTGATTCGATTTAACTTTTACATTTTTTTGTTTCCATTCAGCATTTTAGATTTGTTTTGTTATTGTTAAGTATCCAAACAATAACTCTAGTTTTAACCAATAAACTCTTTGTTCGAATACTAATCTTAAACCACATTATTCCATAATTATAATCAACGACAGGGCGGTGTGATGAAGCACGATTACTGTTAAAACCCGGCACTTGATTATGTCACAAAACCAGCACGTCCTGTCATGTTTTATTTCTCCTACACAGGATCAATGCTGACATTTTTTTAATTAATTCAAGAGCATGTCTAATATATCTATGACTCTGTGAATGAAATGCCAGAGCTGCTGTTATAGAAAATGCATCAACCAATCAGCTTTGAGACCTTTATCGGCGCTGTGGTATAAACCTGTGTTTAACGTTCACAACCGGTGCACGTCTATTAAGAATACCCCTCTTTTCTAAAATCTCCTCCTCCTGTCTCGTTCTTCTTCCACTCTCAGGGAGGAAGACAAGGAACAAAACATCGGCATCCTGGACATCTTCGGCTTTGAAAACTTCAAGCGCAACTCTTTCGAGCAGCTCTGCATCAACATCGCCAACGAGCAGATTCAGTTCTACTTCAATCAGCACATATTCGCCTGGGAGCAGGTGAATGTCCCGGGAGCGCACGCGCGATTTTTTTATTTCCTCTTTCTCATAGGAATGAAGTTATTTCCTGCTACATGATGAGAGTACAAGATGTACTCATGACCATTTATTTCATTACGTCTCGCTCTGAAGAGCAGAGCAGAGGACGGATGATCAGAAGTGTGTTAGTCGGGAAATCGCTCAGTTCTGGATATGTATTGTGCCGTTTAAAGATTTAACGTGACGTATACGTGTGTGGTGCAACACCAATGTAACCATTGCTCAGTAATTGACTACATACAGCAATTACATAAAATGTGTATCACATCCAGAGTTTATTTTCTCTCTGGGTTCATTCAAATCTCCAGAACACGTGATGTCTTTGCAACACTACAGCTCTGTCCTTTGGCTCCTGCATTCTGTGCAAAACCCACAATAACATGATTATCCTTGGTATTTTGTCCCTCTCCTCGTTTTCCTGGTAGTCCTGCTGGCTAAAGAGGTTGGCAGTTGCTCCATGACTTTACCCCAGGCTAATGTTCTACCCTACTGTAGAAATGAGATTTCTCGGACATGTCTGTGGCTCCTCTAGGCATTTGCATCATTGTGTGTGTGTGTGTGTGTGTGTGTGTGTGTGTGTGTTCAGCATGGCTACCTGGAGACTGAAAATGGCTAACACTCAGTGTTATTGGACTAGTTTGTCATTCTTTTGGGATTTCAGCCTAGTTAATTAGCTGTAGGACCAAAACATGAGACAAGGCCGGTGCTGGTTCTGCCGCTTGCCTCAGGGGCTCGCTAATGGATTTATGATTTTCCCACCCCTGAATAAACTGCAGGACGAGTACCTGAACGAGGACGTGGACGTGCGAGTGATTGAGTATGAGGACAACCGGCCCCTGCTGGACCTTTTCCTGCAGAAGCCCATGGGCTTGCTGTCACTGCTGGATGAGGAGAGCAGGTTCCCCCAGGCCACCGATCAGACCCTCGTCGGCAAGTTACACCTCTTTCTACACACTCACACACTCGCATCACATCCACAGTGTCCCAGAAGTCATCAGAACACTAGCAGGTTCTTCTATGTGACCTTCAGGAGTCACCTGGGCATACACACACGTACACAGGCACCTGCTCCTATTCAGTGGTATTTTACAGTGTTATCATGTTTTTATTTATAAAATGATTTTTATAGGGTTGTTTATGCAGCATTATTGTTTGGCTAGCATTTGAGAGTGAGGCAAACCACCTCATTTTGCACCATAATCTACATTTCATTAACAAGTAGGTGGATTCCTGTAAAAAAATAAATTTCTGTCCACTTCCTGATTTATGTCACACTTTTAAGGATTACAGTACATTCGACTCTTATATATCACGTTTTACATCATATATTGCTGAAATGCTTTTGAAAATTGGGAAACTTTATGCGTAGATATAAATGAACTCTGTTTAACGCCAGAGCGTCGCTTCATAACTCTGTAGGAGTTGGATCTCCGAGGACGCCAAGGCTCTTCTGCAATTAATCCCTTTAGTGTTAAATCGTATTTTTACAATCTCAGTTCAACTCTATATTTCACACTTTTGGTTAACACTGGAAAGTCATCTCTGAGAATTTTGCTGCGTATGCGCTTAGTATGACATTGTCTGTGGAAAAATAAAAAAATTAAATGTCTTTTAAGTAAGTTTTAGGGATAGACAATGTGGGCAACTGGGACTGTTCGGGAATTAGCGTAAATGCTCCTGTTTTCTGTACATCTGTTGTGTTTTCATCCACTCTGGATGTATATTATACGAATCCATGCATTGAATCTATACAGGAATAAACGTCATGTTTATTGCTTATTCAGAAAAATTCGAGGACAACCTGAAATCTAAAAACTTCTCGAGACCAATGAGGGTTGATCTTGGCTTTGGAATCAACCACTATGCTGGAAAGGTATGGCTATTTCCTTTTTAACGCGTGATATAATGGAATTGTGTATAGTATTGGGTGCAAAGCCTCACAGCAAACAATGCATCTCGTTTGAAAAAAAGCTATATATTTGTCATATCAGTAACATTGTGTATAAGATGTGTTCATGGAACTTTCTTGGTTGTGCCGATCAGGTGATCTATAGTGCCTCCGGGTTCCTGGCTAAGAACCGAGATGCTCTCCCTGCTGACATCATCCTGCTGCTGAGGTCTTCCGAGAACGAGCTGATCCGCAAACTGGTCACTAATCCGCTCACTAAAACAGGTACCAGCACACTGAGAAAGATGCTGTACATAGGTATTCCCAAAGCACAAACGTGCATGTTCTGTATCTTTCACATAGGAAAGTAACATTAATGAGCTTTTAAAGGGGTGGGCTCGCCCGTCCCAGAGTCCTCTGTGCCTGGTAGCGAGTCAGCATTTTCAAAGCCATTGATATTCCAAAAACAATCTGTAGACATCCTAGGCCATAGATCTTAAATTGGAACATGAAAGTAAAGATATTTTGTCAAAATATCTTTATTTAAAAATTTGTCTCTGATCTATTCTGTTTTCGAATGATTATTCAGTGTGTAATGGACCTGAAATGGCCCCGGCTGTCTCATGGCCGGCTGCAAAGAAAAGACGAGGCATACTTTGTTCAAAGCTTCTACGTATGACCTGAGAATGAAGAAAATTTTGAGCTGGGTTTTGTAACAGTGAAATTGCTGCACAGAGAGCTAGCAGTGCTTTCAAAACAAAAACAACATATTGGATTGTGGGAAGCGCGAGCCAGCCCCTTTAATGTCCAATTATGAAGCTTAAATTATTTTAAAGGTTTTTTAGGTACATACTAAAAGTACAACCCCCAGAGATACTGTTCTGTACCTTTATTTCTGAGAGTTCAGGATGTACAGTGTGACTTCACGTCCAGTAATTTTCCTATACGGCAGTGATGTCACACTCCAGGCTTTAAACATTATACCACTGCATTGCAGAGTTTAGCATTTTACATCATTGAGCACACTTCAGTATTTAGCTGATTCAGCTATTTCCTAACACCTTCCTATGCTGAATTTGACGTTTTAGAAGAAGAAAAACACAAATATCTGTAAAGCTGTGGCTATATGACAATGCCTAGCCAAGATGCATCTGGTTTATAGAGCAGGTAAATTCACTTTCGAACAAAATACGGTGATGAGGTTCAATCTATGGTACTGATTAGTTTCCCCGAGCAATACAAAGAGAAAGCTGGGTTGTATTAGTTTACACAGTGTTTAGTGAACACTGCGCATTCATATCGCTCTTTAACACTGTGTTTCAGTGCAGATGTTTGTTCTGTTCTTGCAGCATACCAGCCGTATATTGTCGGCGGCCTCTTTAAGGTCAAAACCTTTCCACTGCAGAGTGAGTACAGCAAACGGGCGACGCTGGAGACCAAACGAATCAACTAACAAATCTAATCACACATTAATAACTCTTAATGAAAATTTGTATGGGCTTAACACAGACCTAGGGTTAGCTTCTTGTTAAGTGATTGTTGGGTATATGATAGTGTAGCAAGCCAAAGTTTATTAAGCTACATGAAATGCAGCTGAGGTTTCCCGCATTCACAAGAAAGGGAAATAACAAAAGGAATAAGTGGAGTAAATGATGAGCAATGTCTATAAGAACTTATATCAGTAGCAGATATTTCACAGATGAGGATTTGCCAGAATCTGGATCCCATCCTGCCACTTTATAGTTGGGGGAACTGGTTAGACAGGAAGTGAAAATGACCGCTTTTGTCAAACAGTGGCATCAACAACCTTATTAAAGTTTCTTTCCATAATAGCTTTATCCTCATCAGGGACACAGGAACGCTGGGCATGAGGTGGGGAAACGCCCTGGATGGGACTCTAGTGTATTGCAGGGCATCACAAACATTCATATACACCTAAGTACAATATAGCGTAGCCAGTTCTCCTACAAAACAGTACTGTTTGAGGATGTACCAAATTTGGTTTGGGTGATGTGGTGGCTAAGCTGAAATAGTTCTGGTACAGCATGGAAGCTTGTGTCGGTCTACTGCAGCTGGGAGGGTTTTTCCAGGCTGATAATCACGTTCATGTTCAAGTCTAAGCTCAGGTGCACCTGAAAACATGTCGGGAGACGCCAACTAGTTCATTAGGACTGGATTATCGATTTCAACCTGTGCTCTTTCCTCACTGCAAAGATTATTCACGTTACCTGTTTGACTAATTGCTCCAGCTAAAGAGTGAAGAGATGGGCCTGATTCGGACTATTGGCAAACGAAAGTCTGTGTTTGAGAGCTTGTAAGCGTTGGACATCATGACTCCACTTCGTTTGTCGCTTTGGAGCACTACAATTACATTTTGATATGGTTCCTGCCATAGTATTATATCCAACAAACACTTACCTAGAACTATTAATCAGGGATCTGTGAGGGAAAAGCCTGTACATATTGGTAGCTAGTACTCAATTAGTCTTGCTCTGCTATCCAATTAAGTTCTGATCTCTGGGAAAATCTCTGTGGTGATTACTTGTGATTAGAGTAGTACTTTAATTATCTTCTTGCCAAGACTTCACCTTCAGGTACTCAACATGGATGACTTTAAAATGAATTGTTTCTTTCCTGGGCTGGTATTTGACCTCAACCGGGTTTGAGCAACTAACGGGTGTGAAAGGACAGGCTGAGGAGGTCCATGCTGGAAATGCAAACCATTCATTAAGAATATTATATATATATAACAGGATTTTCTAATATCGATGAATCACTTTTTCATGGATGCAGAGTCTAAAATTAAAATAATATTCCAAAGGGCAGTGGTAGCTAAGTGGTTAAGACGTTATACTAGTGATCGGAAGGTCGTGAGTTCAAATCCCAGAATGCCGAGCTATCGCTGATGGGCGCTTGAGCAAGGCCCTTAACCCTCAACTGCTCAGTTGTATAAATGAGATATATGTAAGTCGCTCTGCCAAATGACGTAAATGTAAAGGGATGTAATTAGACTTCATTCAACCGTCTAGGCAGTGGAGAAAGGTATAGATTCTGTATTCGCAGGGTACCTACTGTATATTAGGCCTTAATGATATATTCATAAGCATTTCATAATACTTTCTGGATCATTTGTAGCTGACGTTTCGCATACATCAAAACCCGTGAGATGACTTTTATTTTTGTGACTTTGGAACAACCCGCATGTCCTATATGTTGAATTGACAGTTCAAGATAAATTTTTGAGTTCAACCAAGAGAAGGTATGCATCTCCAGAGAAGTGTTTTGTAATTGTCATTCTGATTACCACTTGAAAGGTTTGAGGGAATTGTGTGCTTGTACTGCACAAATACCATCAAAACCAGCGCATACCAGTTTCCAGCTCAATATCAGGACCAATCCAAAAATCTGCT
>JAQQZR010000033.1:26834599-26849599 GCA_030068235.1 Notoglanidium macrostoma | reverse complement strand
ATGAACACGCAGAGGTGAATCCCCATAGCTGAACTGGTTTGGGAATATATATATATATCTTTTTTTTTTTTCATCCAATATTTTGAATCCTCACAAAAAAAAAAAAAAAAAAATCAAATTAAAAGGGAATGAAATATAACTGAGTTGTATCAAGTTGAATTCAATGAAAATGCATGCTAAAGTCAAACACACTTCTGTTGCACTTTCAGGGCGAACTCCATGACGTGGAACCCTCATAAGATGATGGCCGTGCCCCTGCAGTGCTCAGCTTTACTCGTCCGAGAAGAGGTGCAGTGTGAAAAAAACATCCTTACAGCATCTCCACTCTCTCCGTCTCTAACGTTAATGTTTCCTTTTGATGGTTTATTTCTCTCGGTGTTGTCGCTGTATTGCAGGGTTTGATGCAGAGCTGCAACCAGATGCAGGCGTGTTACCTGTTCCAGCAGGACAAACACTACGACCTGAGCTACGACACCGGAGACAAGGCGCTACAGTGTGGACGCCACGTCGACATCTTCAAGCTCTGGCTCATGTGGCGGGCTAAGGTACGGGCCGAGGAAAGAATTTCCTACAAAGAAGATAAAAAGTTGATCTGTTGGCTAGTTACAGAGTTACTGTATATTTTGTTGTTGCAAATTCATTTTGTTTTTAGATTTAATAATGAAAGAATGGAAGCAAGTTGCTCATGATCCACGCTAACACGCAGCAAGTCACGTCTTTTCTTTTTCCCAATAAGGAACTGTAGTAGCTACGGTGTACACTGTATAGCCTCTAAAGCTAACACAAATTATATAATGCTTTAATCCGTGTGAAAACTGACTGTTTGGTTTATGTTCCATGCTAACAGGCTAAAAGCACAAGCTACATTCCTTTATTATAGAACATGGAACTAAATCCTGATTCACACGGTACTTCTTCTTAACATCTTGTTAATGCGAATTAAGCATCACATCTCATCAGGATCTCCAGTGAGAGTTACACACATCTCTAACATCTCATTAGCATACTGGAACATGATTGGCTCTCATCTGATGCAACTCGTTATGACACAATAACTCACATGTCACATGATCACCACTAATCAACACTAATGGCAAGGCAGAACCCCGTAAACAGCACCGTGCCTTCTCATCAGAGAGGGTTCCACCGAGAACCCCTTAATGAAACCTGAATTATCCTTTCTTTCTTTCTTCCTTTCTTCATCCCCCCCCCCCCCACAGGGCACTATTGGCTTCGAGGCTCAGATAGATAAATGTCTCGAGTTGTCTGAATATCTCTACAACAAGATCAAGGACAGAGAAGGGTACGAGATGGTGTTTGATGGAAAGGCAAGTTCTTACATCTGATATTTTAATGTTTCTCATTTACCATGCTGAGCTTTTTCTCTCTCTCTCCACCCTGATGAAAGGCCCCGGGGGAATGAGCAGCGCTCCCAGCAGTGTGTGTGTGTGTGTGTGTGTGTATAAAGTCATTTAGTGTGTCAGTGCTGATTGTGAAAGCCTTCCCTTTCAGACAGCAGGGGAAGCAGTCCAGGCTAATCTAAATGGAAATGATGCTTGTTGGCAGCGTGGCCTCTTCACAGGGCCGTCAGGCTGTGCGAGGTTTCTAACCCTGATAGAATCAGAGCAGGACACGAGACATGAGAAAGGAAATGCAACATTTTTTTTTACTAAGGTCCTAAAGCTGCCAGAGTGAAGTCCGAGCTCAGAGATGCTGCATAAATTATAATGCCTGGTCAGCTGGGAGTCACGGGCCATGCTAAATAATAGAGCTTTGAGTCTGTGTGCGTGTGCGTGCGTGTGTGTGCGTGTGTGTAGGTGTGTGTGCGTGTGTGTAGGTGTGTGTAGGTGTGTGTAGTCAGTGTAGTGTGTAATGGCTGCCTCTTACCAGTGCTGCCCTCTAGAGACACACAATAGGGCTGAGTGTCTATAATTGAGTTTAATGTCTCTCTATGAGCTACCTGCTACACACACACACACACACACACACACACACACACACACACTCTCCCCCATCCTGAACCGCCCGCCTTATTGTCTGTGCATGAATTGGTCTTTTGATTGAACAGATTACACGGCAGCTCCAAAACTGACAGCGACAATTATTCTCATTACGAGGCAGCCTGTGAGTGGCGAGGCTAATCACGCCACCTCGGCCTCCACACGCTTGCATCTCAATGAGCTTCATGCTTAATGGCATGATGGATATGTGTGTGTGTGTGTGTGTGGATGTGTGTGTGTGTGTGTGTGTGTGTATGGGTTTTATGGCTGAAATGATGAATTGGTCTTCATTTTGTTGTTATTGGTGTGTGTGTGTGTGTGTGTGTGTGTGTGTGTGTGTGTCCTTGCAGCCTCAACACAGCAACGTGTGTTTCTGGTACCTTCCGCCCGGTCTGCGCTACCTGGAAGACAAAATGGAAAAAATGAAGCGTCTACACAAGGTGAGTTTAAAGCAACAGAGGAGTTAAAAATGGACAATCCCGATCTTGTCACTAGCTCCGATATTTTCCAGGTCTCCAGTTTTTATTATCAGGCTTCCCGGTTGTCCGTCCGAGATTCTCGTTGTCACGATATTGAAAAAAAAAAAAAAGAGTGATTGAATATCTGTAGAATTGATATGGAATTGTAACCAGCTCATTAGATTTAGTAATTGATCCACACAGGGTCAAGGTCACAGCAAGGTCAAATGTCTGAAATAGGTTTTTTTCTGTAACTGCTTCCTTCCGGTTTGTTCTTACTGAGACTTTCTGGCTTTTCTGTGATTTTTGCCTTCAGGCTGTCCGGCTGTCTATCTGTCAGGAAATTCTATCTCAAAAACAAGTGGTTAAGCGTGTGGAATTAGTGTTTTTGCGATGACATCTAGGTGAATTTATTACACTAAAATCAATGCAGAAATGTATCTGAGGCTTAATAACTTCATAATAAGAAGGACTAGAGTTCCGCTTATTTTAGGATGGTTTTCTTTTATTGTCCTGAACTTTAGAATAGTGTTCCACAGAATCAAAATTTTAAAAGAGGTTAAACTGGTATATTCTTGGGACTTTTATGATAAGGTAAGATAAGATACACTAAGATATAAATGACAAAACTACAACGAGATCTTGTTTGAAGGAAGCCAGTAGATGCCATCAAGAGTAAAGACAAAATATATCAAATAAAGGAGACAAGAAAATCGTTCTTCGAATGTCAGTAGGTGTAAAGTGCAATGAAGTAGAAAATAACACCGGTTTCTTAATGTGACTTTCTTAATTATAAGTAAAGCACTTTGAGATTTTGAACAGTAGAAGAGAAGAAGAAAAAACAAAGAGACAAACTATTCATCATCGCTGTAGTTCTTAGTAATTATATAAAATATATTAAAATAACAACAACAAAATTATTATTATTATTATTATTATTATTATTATTATTATTATTATTACCCTAAAGTTATTTAACTCTAACAGCACGCCCTGACGTGTTTATTCCTCTTATACCACAGCAACTTGGAAACAGTAACAGTGTTTTTTATACAGTATTGAATAACATACCATACATTTTATCCATTAATAGTTAATATAGTTATATAGTCTTTTACATATATGGTATATTTAGATGAATTGAACATGGAATCAAATGAACTACAAGCAGAAACGTGATCCTTTACCGCATCATTGCATTTATTCCCATCTAAGTCATACACTTGCTTTAGTGCAATTTAAAAACCGCACATCTTATAGCATGAAAACCAGAGGAAGATTGAGAGATGGATCATGTATTAACGACAGACGTGTCTGCTTGTTTTAAATCTGCACTGTTTGTCTTTAGACAGAAGCTAAAAGGTGACGGCGAGCGGCATTCTTTTTCAGAACCTCAGACCTGCTGAAGCCGAAGCTTTTTGTCATCTTGCCATGGTTTGCGATTTGAAGAGATCATTTGGTCGCTGCAGTGGTTGTTAAATGGAAAAGCAATGTGTGGAAGATGGAGGCCGGGGTGTTGAGAGCGAGACCCGAGTCACATAAGACTAAAAGCATCTACTCTGTCTTTTTCTGTAGATCAGAAACTCCCAGAGTCACCTTTCGATCAGAAGTGCTTAAACAGCTGCCAGAAAGCAAAAGTGACGTGAGACATCCATACAGAGTAACTTACCTTCGCCAGAGCATTGCTAGATCACCCCTGCACGTCTCTCTGCAGATATAGCGCATGTCCGCTGCTAAATTTAGCCTCTCGCTCTTTCCTATGCCAGACACAGCTGTCCTGAATCAACGTCATCGTCCTGCTCGCTGATGGAAAGAGCAGACGAGCGGTCAATAACGTCAGCCCGAAACCGTTACCCATCACCATCACTGCTCACGGGGAAAAGAAATAAGCAGCACTTTCACTCACAAAGTCACCTTTTGGCTGCAATCGTTCTTTATAAAGATAAAGATCTTTAAAGTCTTAATAACCTTCCAACAGGTGGGTTAGATTAGTCTTTCAGGTCTGGTGAAGATTAGTGTGCTGAGTGTTTCCTAAATGCTTGTTGGATGACATGGGATTTGGCTTCGGGTTTCGAGAGCAGGCATTGATGCACACGTGACACTTACACATGTAATCGATGTTTGTTACTCAAATCTGATTGGTCAGAAGGTCTTGAATCCTTTCCAGTAACAGCACTGCCAACACGTTACTGTTTCCATAGTAACACCATATTCATATGGCGGACGCTATGTATCGTGTTTTCTGTTAGGAGATGTTTCTTTACATTTATGGAAGGAGTCTCCAGCGTCACTGCTTAATCCGTAAAGCTCTGCTTTGCTCTTTCTCAGTAACATGACAAGCTGCATTTTTTTTTTTTTTTTTGCTTTGTTAACTTCAAGAGAGAAATAAAAGAGAGGACGGTGAGGGAACAAATGTTTATGCTTCGCTCGTGGATGTTCCCGAACATTAAATGTAACTATAGACAGATAAAAAGGTATGACATCATTAATAAATAAAGAAATCATCATCAAACAAAGTCATCTTTGGTAAATTGTTGTGGTATAAGAGTAATAAAACACTTGACGTGCTGTTATAGCAAAAGTGTTTTGTTTCTATAGTTAGTTTAAAGTAGGACTTTAATTATGGGATGTAGTATTAATAACACGATCAGTGATTGTCTTTTAGCAGAGAATGCAACATAATAAACTCATAAATAACATAAAATAACATCATAAATTATTTTTGAAAAGTGATGAATGTCCTGTCAATGGATTTGTAACCTTTCTTAAAGCTACGTTAGCAATGCTCACAAGCTGGCTGCAAGTGGCATAGCAACGGCGACACAGCGACTTGACGAAATACAGTGCCAAAATCGCTGCTGGTGTGGGCGTGGGGTTAAGCACCTACATAACCCAAATCTGAATCTGCACAAACGTCCCTATGTAAATATTGCCATAATTATTGTTGCCGGCTCGACCCATAGTCTAAATCAGCGCCACTGCCTGCTATTCACTTTAAATTCTGTTTTAATGACCTTTGGTGGTCCTGTTGCTGGAGAAACGCTTGACTCCGTGTTAAATCTCCGCTTCTCCCTCAGGTTGCTCCTACCATCAAAGCTCGGATGATGGAGTACGGGACGACCATGGTGAGCTACCAGCCGCAGGGAGACAAAGTCAACTTCTTCCGCATGGTCATCTCCAACCCGGCCGCCACCTTCGAGGACATTGACTTCCTCATCGAAGAGATCGAGCGGCTCGGACAGGACCTGTAACGCGTCCGACGTCTCGGTGTACAAAATGTTTTTGTGAATGTACGGTAATTCCTTGCTTTTTTCCCTCCTCTTCTTTAAAGTCTAGTATAGGTGAATATGTTTAACGTCAAAAAGTCTGTATTTAAGTATCGTAGCGCTGTCGTGGAAGTCTTAATGTCCACTCCTGTCTATGTTAGCGTAAGCTTTACATGTGTGGTGTGAGCGTGAAGAATTATCTGCTTCAATCCTGCGCAATAGGTTATAATTTATAGCGGCTCTAACTGACCAGATATTCTAAGTGCCAGTCGTATATGGCTATAGAGATATACAGCAGGAAGGAAAGAGATTTATTGGAATAGATGTATAAGAGAGAGAGAGAGAGAGAGAAAGAAAGAGAGCACTTTGGCTTACCTACGTATTGCCTTTACAATCCCAGGCAGCATTGAGTGTTGTTAAGTGGTTAGAAAATACATCACAGAGGGGTTTTTTTTTAGAGTAAAAAGCTTTTATCGAGTTGAAAAAGGAGTAAGCAGAAATGTATTGTATCTCTAGCAGGAGGTAAAATCTGCAAAATCTGAAGCTGGCTGAACCAGAAGGTCTTAACTAGAGCAGTGATGATGAATAAGTACAATTTCTAGAGAATAATTTATTCTGACCAGCCTGAAGCACTTAGTCCAGACTGAATGAATGATTGGTTCAATGATGGTGCCATTTATGGGTAGGTGACAAATGAACCCAGATACACCAATAGCAATTTATTTAAGACGTGCAAGAACTCAAGGCTGGAACGTCAGGAAAAAAATAAAATGATCTTTTAAGTAGGAAGGGTAAGGTTTTATTGGTTCGTAAAAGCACATCCAGCTGCCATACAGATGTTTATTTTACGCAATCTCATCATTGAAAATTTCAGAGAAAATGCTTTTAAAAAAAATCCGTGAAAGCAATTAAGCCCTAGTCGGACTGGATTAGTTTTACATGTGCGAGATGGGTAATGTACTGATTCCTGGAGTATCTGTGGAATCTTTCTCCTGTAGGAATCCATCACGTTAGTCATTTTGACGGATTGCACATGCAACCATTTAGTCATATTTGAACTCAACTCCAGGTAAAGTATAACTCATCCAAACGGAGATGTTGATAAAGATTCCATTATATCCTGTAGGGAAAAAAAACTATTTTGGATTTTAGATAAGTTATTAACTTCCTAGCACAGGTTTTAACCTACAGACATGTTATGGTCACGTGATTTACTGATGATTACGCACAACTTGCGTGGCCTTATAATAAACACACTCATCCGAACAATCGGTTCGTATCAAAATAAGGTGCATGAATGGTGGTGGAATTTTTAATGTGTGTATTGCGAAGTCATGACAGTGAAGCGTTATCTTCCAGTGATATTACTCAACGGACATACGCCTGGAAACCTTATCCCTATCCAAATACTACTTTACTGGTGTAAATATGTATTGGACAGAATGAGCATCTGCTCGCAACGAAGTAGCTAATGTTTATATTTAAATTTGAGTTTTGCCTGCTTTCAGCTAGGAATAAATTTTATGCTATTTTAAGTTTTGACCAGTTGGTGCAACGTACAATCACAAGCCACAAGCCCTTCTGGTGCAGTCAGCCTCTGGAGATCTTGTTCTGTAGCCATGAATAAAATAATCACTAAGAACTACAAAATCTGACTTTAAATCAAGAAAAAAGAGCTCGTACTTTTACAGTGTCCTTGGGTACCTGGAAAGGCTTTTATAAATTATTATTATTATTATTATTATTATTACAAGTACCTAGGACAGACAGTAAAGGGGCTCTTTCTGATTAGCTGATGTCACTGATGGATATCTGTACATCCTGTCTGAGAGTGCTTGTCTACAAGTAGCTGAAAGACCGCAGCGGAAAGCGTTTGTACCCAGAGCACAAAAGACTTTTCTAGATTAGGAAGTGCACAGCATTAACCTTACGTTTAAATACATAGCAGGTTCTGTCGAAGAGCCGAAGTGTTAATAAATAATCTAGTAAATGTAGAGTAGGTGTAAGTGTGTGAGGTCTGTATCTTTAGCAGACAGCAACAAAAACCAATAGATCTTAACACACACACACACACATATATATATATATATATGAATATATATATACCCAGGCGCTAAGCGATGAGACATTTCATTCTTTTCACAGGATCAGTTATCTGTTCCTGCGAATAATTCACTCTCACATGCATAAGCATATAGGGTAGTGTAGTGAACTTGTGCTAGAGTTTCAATCAACCTATAGCGAAGAAGCAAAATATTAGCAATATTGCTAAGTACATGCACTTAGACCAAAAAAATAAATAAATTTAAAACTGTTTCATAGTTTAAGCTGAAAATGGTTATTATTTAGTGATATTGCTAAAATTGAATCAGAGAAGCTGAATAATGTTCAAGACGTAATGAAGCCTCTGGACGTTTCACTGCCACCCCAGCAGAGGGGTGCTCTGACTCACCAGAGTATCATCTCTGAGTATACACATCAGAGTACTTCCTGTTTACGGAGTAATTAATCATTCAGTCATTATGAAGTCTTGCCAATCCAAAATGTTTGCTCCAAAAAGTTCCAAGCTGTGTTATTGCCGAACACCTTTATGTGTCCTGAACCATTGTGTTTACTGGAATTATCCATTAGCCTTACTGAACATGATCGCCTGTTTTTTTTTTGTTTGTTTTTTTTTTAACCTCTACCTTCCTTGTGGATATACGGATTGCATCTTCACTTCGTTTGCTGCAAACTTTATTAAGCCTGTTGCAAATGGATCTTCACTCTGCATTGTTACGGAAGATTTTGCCTAGAGCCAGAGGTATGAGAGGAGCTGCGCTCACTGGCGGCCTCCCAAGGTCAGTTACATGGAGCTCACGCTCAACAGCTTCACCAGAATGCTACCACTACGGAGGAACTAATCGGAGTTTAGTTGCAAACCATAAGACGGATCCTCTGACTGAGTGTCTACCGCTAACCCGGAAGTCACCTCGCATAAAGCACCTGAAAAATAAGAAATAAACAAAGCAATGATTCAAGGCACGGAAAGATAATTAGCAATAACAAGGATCGGAATTTAGGGATTGGCAAGACTAAAAGTCTACAAAATGCATAATTATTATAAAACCAGGAAGTAACCAGCAAGTGGATGGCTCTGGTTAGAGTGACCTCTGGTGGCGGGGAGGAGTATCCAGTGTCTTCATAGCAGTTCATCTCCATAGCACTTAGTTAAACATCTGTGAGTTTTCCATTAACAGTCCACTCCAGTGTTAGAAATTCAATCAATCATTAAAAAAAAAATCATTTAATAAGGTTATTCTTGTTTATGATCTGTAAATGGACTTCTTGACTAAGCACATATCTATGAATACATCAATGTACTGTATATAAAAGAGTCTATTTGTGAGGTAAAATATTATTTTCTCTATTCAAATAATAACTTGTCATTGTAATACTATACATAATATATATATATATATATATATATACTATATATACTCATTCTGCTTGTGTATACATGATTTATGTGTATATTTATCTGTGACAGGACATGCTTTAATTTAACTGCATTTTTGTGCTACAGACAATAATCTAAGAAAACATATTTTAGACGTGAAATTCCAGCGATTATGGAAAGCCATTTCTGAACCGAAGTCGGTTATCTTCGTGCCCAAGTGATCTACTTGACATAATGTGCCACTATGTATTTTTTGTGCGTTTGTAACTGTATTGCCTTAGTATATATTGCTGGTATTGTCTCGTTCTCCACGTGGGGAACTTTGTGCACTTTAGATTCCCTGTAAGTCCAGTGGATGTTCATAGTTTTAACGGTTTTGATGAAACTGTGATTCGTCTGAATGTGTCCCTGTTTTTGGATTTGGATGAAAGTCACGTGTGATGTTTAATATGGCTTAGTTTGCATTTGTAGTTCGCTGAATACATCTAAAGCTACCTATCTGTATCCTTAACATGTACAACGAATGATTTTCCTCTGGTTATTTTCATGGAGGTGGATGTGAGGCCTGTCCTTGTTCCGAATTAGCAAGCGGACGCAAAATAAGTCGTAAATAGCCGTAGTGTCCTGGGCACGGTCTTTATGTTGTCTCTATTTTCTCCTGCTGCTGCTGCTGCTGCTGTTGCCGCTGCTATCAGGCCTGCAAGTCTTTGCATGTGCATGAACGCCTCGCTTTTCCAAGCCTGTGATGTCCAATATTTACCCAAATATCTACTGTGTTAGTCTTAGTGCTGAATGTATAGCTTCGCTTTAAATGTAGTGCTTCGTCGCTAGCTCGATGGCTCCGTGTAGTAGTGTCGCTTCAAACATATTTATCCGCTTCGCTAGCATGCTCTGTGTGGCTAGAAATCGTCTGCTTCTGCGATCTAATCTCTATCTCTCTGTCTATCGCTCTTTCGTCGTCTCTAATATTAGTGTGTGTAGATCTCCAGCATGCCTATATATGTAGTCTTAATCCTTCCCTGTATTGCACTCTTCCTCTTCCTCTTCCTCTTTCTCTTTCTTGCTGAATCTTTGCCCCTGCAAGCAGCATTCAGACCTTTAAGGGCAGTGCACGCTCGCTCTTTAGCAGCTCGGTGCCCGAGGAACAACGGCTAAGACCTTACATGAGCTTTATCTTCATCTGACCAGACAGGGTCAACATCGTTATATCGGTTAATGCTAATGTGAGTGTCTGTGATTTTAATTCAGAGGACGTTTGTAAGCCAGTGTGTCAAAACGGATTATAATTCAGCCTCCAGTTCTCTTGAAAATTTACTGTATGTGACTGGGAAATCACGAATAAATATTCTTGTGAAAACATCGTTCTGAACCTGAGTGTGTTTAAAGTCATTTTGCACAAGATGGACGGGTTGCTGGAGCAATCTCACTGACGCATCTTTATCTCTTTCACCGAAAATCTTGCACTGAATCTGCAAGGCTGATATCGTTAATGAGTAACGGAAATCTGGTTCGCTCAGGCTTTGTCCAGATGTATACAGATATTTTGGAAAATCTTTAGAAAAAAAATATTTCCATTAACATGAAAATCACACAAAAAAGACTTGAAAACACTCACATATGCAGACCAGCCTGGTAGCTGGTGATAGAATTTCATAAGCTGTTATGTCAAACGCCTCAGGAATAACATTAAGAGCTGCGTATTGAGCAGCAGACAAGGCTAAATATGAGAAAAATACCGAAATGGCAGATAAAAAAAAATAAACCAGACAGTAAGGTGCTTAAAATAATACTTTAATACAAAGTGTTTGCCTGGAGCAGTGGCTTCAGAACATTGCATATCTGGTATCTAAGCACAAGGTTTAATCAATAAAATGCCTACATGTTACCAAATAACAATTTACTGACCACAAAATAAAGACGATTTATAACACACACCAAATATCATTTGGTTTAATAAAAAAAAAATAACCAGAGCGCATTTTAAAACAAATGATTGTGTAAAATAGCACGGTTTGTCCATATTTACCATATTGTCCATATTTTTTTGCCTTAAAAAGCTAGGAGGCGGGGCCTATAAGGGGCCAGAAGTTAAAAAGCCTAGGTTTCCAAGATGGCTGCCAGTGTAGCCTTTTAGTGCTCAGCTACACAGTGAAGACTGCTTACGTTTGTGTACTTAAGAACATCAGCAAGTCTGATGAACTGAATGTGGTTTGTGAAGGAGGTTTTGAAAAAGATTTTGAGCTTGATGTATATTTATAGATAACTTTTAGCATCATGGCTCCAGTGCAAAACTAATGACGCAGATATCAGATGCCAGAAATGTCTCTCATGACTCACTACGTCTGGGGTAAGTAGGAAATTGTGTACTTTTCGTTACGTTTCCTCACTCTGTCTAAAGGGAAGCATTTCTGGTCATAAGATAGTTTTCATGAAGAAAAGTTTCATAAGTATTATAGAGAGTAAGTTCATGTGGATTTCTCTGTTTAACAGATACCCAATTTTATGGTCAGAACCTGAAGCTAAACCCAGTGTAGTAAGTTTATATATTCAGCATTGCTTCCCGTTGTATTTTCACGTAATAATTTGTTCTCTTCAGACAAATACAAAGACCGCAAAATGTTCTTTCAATTTCAAAAAAATGACTTGATCAATAACAAAAAAAATTCAAACTACAGATCAAGACAGATATGGGTAAATTTATCTGGAAACTAGAAGGGCACTTGGAGAGTGCAGACCTTCTCCAAGGACAACTCTTCTATGATATGCAAATCTGCAACCACAACCATTCCAATGGAGGCTTTCCGGAGTATTTCTACATTGGCTATGTTTTATCACTCTTGAACCTTACTGCAAACTTCCGCAAAGACCAAATGCTGTATGTTGCAATGGTAGCAAAAGCAAAACTAAATTCGTTAAGCCTCCCCGTGACTCGGATCCACTTTGAAATTTAACGGGTTCTTCTTTGGCCCATGCTACACCCTGTCACCATGTTTGAAATCAGTTTGGTAGGTTTTTGCGCAATTCTGCTTACAGATAACGGAAATCTAACTTCCTTGGCAGGAGGATTTACATTTAGTTACTTAGTTAGTTGGGGAGAATGTTCGTATCCTACAGTTCACTCGTGAGGTTTTGTAAATTGATGTTTCAGTCGAGATATACAATAGCAATTTCTTTTTTTCTTATTTATAGAATGACATCATGCCTTTTTATTCATGTATAGTTACGTTTACTCTTGTAGAATGTCCATGAAACGAGTTAGTACCTGTTCTCACTCTTTATACAGTCCTTTTTACTTTGTATTCTGATCGTTAGCAAACAACAAATGTACCCTAAACCCCCCCAAAAATGATTGTTTTTAACAAATACACACCTGACGCCCGCTGTGAGGTTTCTGACAACCTGTGCTTCAGTGTCTCTGGCTAGTTTTGTCTTCTCTTTTATTTGATTTATTTTGTTCCGCACTCAGTACTGCACACAGAGTGTATGTATTGAGTGTATGTTCTGTTTCTGTCCCATTTGGAAATAACGCACTCGACACAAGGATAAGCCGCACTCTGAGCTTTTATTTCAGTCATTTCAACAGTAAGATAAAAGCACTTCATAGGCACTCATAGAAACTCACTTGTGCAGCATGTAGTGAAATTTCAGTCTGTTCTCTGAAAGTCAAATGGGCCGCTACGTTCAGATGATGCTTTTATCTGCAACTTCAGTTTGTTTGTCATGAATAGAAGCAATACGGAGCTGTGTTACTTCTACAAAGCCGGCTGGATGTTTTTGAGATTAGATTTTGGATTGAATTTTTCACACCATCACAATAATGTATATACACATTTGGATTTTAAAGACTGAACGTTATGTATTTTTGTATGATTCATTTTTTTTCATCTGATTTTTGCACAAATTCTTGCTAATCACATTCGTATTTTATACAAGAGCTGTTTTTCAAGTGTAATTTTCTTACATGATTTTAACAAGATTCGTTTCTTCAAATCAGATCGTTGCATGAGTATTTATTTTTAAATGTGCATTTTACACATGATTATTTTTTTTCTGCCTGTAATTCATACAAATGTAATTTTTACTCTATTTCTTTCCACATCATCACATCATTGCTGGTTTCAGACACAAAATGGCTGACAAAGGGGAGGAGGAAGGAATGAGGTGCGGGGGAGTGTGGCAATATTCCGGTTTAAAGTTGTAAATTTACGAGTCAGGTATCTGTGAGATTGTAAAATCAGAAATTAAGAGAAAACAATTTACAAGAAATAAATTCCAAATTTACAAACATGGCAAAAAATAGTGTTGGTAATTCGGTATGGTACATGGTCATTTAATACACCGTTCCTTTTTTATATCATTCATTATTTTCATTACTTAAAAGAATTTTTTAATTATAATAAAATTTTTTATATATGATTCTTTTATTATCACATGACATTACACATGGTTTATCTACTTTCACATGATTTTTACACAAAATTTTCATATTTTTTTTTACATATTTTTCACATTACACATGATTTTTGCACTAATTGTTACTTTTTTACAGTTTTCTCAAATGTGCTTTTCTAACATGCGTAATTCTTTTTCACACCTGACCATTTTGTCCACATGTCATGTGTTTCATTGTGAAATTTAAAGGCATAATATGGTGAAAAGCATACAGACCTCCTTTTTGCACTGGTTTGGCATTGGCTTTTGAAATCTCTTCTCTCTGTTTTGTCGAGATGAATGATGTGATGTTTAGGGCTTTTTATAATCCAGACGCAATCATCAAAATTGCCGTCATTACCCGACTCGCTGCTGTGTGAAACATGGATGAACTGAGCACGGGAATGCATTCCTCTCGGCTCAGACACGATCATGCCTCTGCCTCCAGGGGGCACTCTCTTCTCAGGAGTTTGCGACACCACTATGAATTTTTATTTTTTTTTTTTCCTTCCCAAACCACAGATCAGCTGTAAAGTTCAGTGTCCTTATACAGAAGTAGATCATTACCTCAGCATTATGTTAGTCATTTTGAGTGTTTACAGATTTGTTCTCTTTGTATTAGTAACATTTTTTGTGTTTGGTTTTTATCCTCTTTGCTGAGCTTCTTCCTGAAAAAACTCAAAACACTACCAGATGGTGTTATATCTTCCCCCTTCTGATTTTTTTAAATTCTTTCAAGATCCTATAAAGCACCACAGCTGCCGACTGAAGCCTCGCGTATGACAGTCGAGTGCAGTGTTTTTAATGTCCTGTGTGTGTGTGTGTGTGTGTGTTAATGAGTTCAACACTTTATTTATTGATTTTAAATGAAACTGTATGTGTAGTAGGGAAAATTCACTCTGCCTAACCTCACATTCACACAAGCAGACAAGTCAGTCCCGTCACTTGCTGTTTATCGCTTGTGGGCGTGGCCTGTCCTGCTGCTTCATACTAGCCTCATTGGCAGAATAGCAAAGCAAGCTAACTGTACTAGCTACACATGCTCACCAACGATCTTTGCTGCTTTCTTCTAAGCTTTATTTTTCTCTGTACACATCTCATGAGATGTTTGTGTATGAAGATGAAACCATAAGTATTTCTTCCTTTATTTTTTTCTGTCCGGGTGCTAATCATAGGTAGGAACTAAAGTTGTGAGCTGAGAACTGAAAAAATGTCAGACATTGGATTGATCCCAGGAATCATTCATGTTTGGATTCATCACTCTACTGCTTCACTCCTAATTGTATAATTCAGTAAATATCATTTCCTTCCATCCATCCATTATCTATTGCGCTTTATCCGTCTGGGTGGCGGGGAAGCTGGAGCCAATCCCAGCATCTTGGGGTGAGAGGCGGGGTACACCCTGG
>JAQQZR010000033.1:26811937-26828825 GCA_030068235.1 Notoglanidium macrostoma | reverse complement strand
GCCAGTTGACCTAATCTGCATGTCTTTGGACTGTAGGAGGAAACCGGAGCACCCGGAGGAAACCCACGCATGCACGGTGAGAACTTAACTGTGGATTTACATATTACATAAGTAAAACATAGACATGATTTACAGTTACTGTTTAAATTACAATTAACATTACTTTTCATTCTAGATTCCCTCATACTGAAATGAACAGTGAACTTTTTTCAATTGTTCTGGTAATCCTCTACCAAACCTTGATTTCTGACGTAATTTCTTGTTATAATTATGACGCAGAAGTGAGCAGAAAACTGAGGCGTGCGGGAAACGTAGTATTTACCTCAAGGGTTTGCAGTGTCCATGCACCGTCAGAGCCACACACATTCAACCTTAATAAAAGTAGCCCCACGTTTGCCAGGATGAGCTATACAGCTTCATTTACATATGACTGAAGATTTACAGTTTTTTAAACCTGTTTTAATAACTATGCAGAGACTTCCAGGTTTTCTGTTCTCCGCACAGTACAGGGAAACACGAGTTTCTTCTTCTGTAGTAATCACACATGCAGTATAATGCAGACACGGTAGATAGAGATTAAGTTGAAAAACCCTGGAGTATTCCTTTAATGTTCTGTATTATTGAGTGCCTGGTTTGGATTCTATTTAATAAATGTCCGCTAAATGAAAGCATGTAAATATTTGGAACAGGCATTTATGAATAATGTCTGACTTTATGAGTGTTTCCACATAGAAACGCTACAGCCTGTCAAAGCTAAACAAGAAAATGAAGCCATGATGAGGACACATCTGTAAGATGTTGAGATGGAAACGATTATGAAGGCTGACATCTAATCAACAACATCTACGTGTAATAAAGTAAATTGAAGATGATTTGAGTCAAAGCTTTCGGAGTCAGAGCTTCGGACCGAATCTGCTGCTTTTTCATGTTTATGTTTAACATTTATTCATCAGATCCAAAGTAACGTACGAGTGAGCGAACTCAATCCCAGCACAGAGCTGTTAAAGAAACTGTTCATCTTCCAACATAAATTGGAAATCTAACAACTTTCTCCAACTGTATTCACACCACAGTTGTATGTTGTTTAAATTTTAAATGTGACCGTGTTTGTTCAGTGAGCATGCAGCTTCGGGGTGGCAGAAATTGGATACTACATCCATAAGCGTTAATTAAATGTCTCCTTACAGATAACTTCAGCATATCAACAATTACACATTTTTTAATATGCTTAAATACGTGGAGTATCCACATTACAAGTCGCTGTGTAAGTTTTTACTATGAATATTAGAACGAGTGCAAAAATATACACCTGTGATTTGGAGTGTCAGAAAATCAATCAAGTTCAGAATTCAAAACCCCAGTGATGTACTCAGCAGTAATCATGTGAAATGGATTTGATCCACGGACCTGTCGAATGTCTATGACAGCGTGTATTTTTCTTTTCTCTCCTTTCTTGCTGTGGTGGATTTTTTGGGTCTAGTTACTTTTCTGATCTCATTTGATCTTCAATATGAAACATCTGGAGCTGAGCACAGTTCACACCTGCTTTTCATTCACAGCGCAGAGACAAAACGGTGTATTAGCCCTTCACCATCAGGGGCTGTAAGTCATGCTCTGACCCAATCCAGACTGCTTCCTCAGTCAGGGAGCAATCACTTTTAAACAATATAAACAAATAGACATGTTCGAATGCTCAAAAAACCGTTATAGGTTATAAACAGTTATAGGTCGTGAGTATGGTCTTTTTGATATTATGTTAGAAACTGCGGAAATTGTTTCATTTAGTCCGTCAGAGTTTTAATGAGTCCTGATTGTTTTATACATTTTTCTCTTTTTTAAATTTTTTTTTTTTCCCCCCCACTAAGTCCTGGCAACAACACCAAAGGCCACTTTTCCAGACAGCGCCTAACCCCATTGCTAGAAAGAAGTTGGAAGTAGCCAAGTACAATCACTTCGTTACTGTATTTATAACACCTGCGAAACAAGTTAGTTCGTGTTCTCTAAAAACTGTTCAGCCTTTCTCTTCTCTCTCTCTAAGTTAATTAAACCAAAACAACGCAGCACAAACAGTTATGCTCAGACATTTACATACATGAATGTCATGGCAGTATTACATTATCACTGACATCTTTGAGCTGTTCTTTTTCTGCGAAAGAAACATATATGTTAATAGGGGAAAAAACAAGACTTTTGATGCGCAATTGTAAATTTATTTTGGGTTTTCTGAAATCAACACGGGGTCGAAATTTTACATGCGAAGTCAAAAATATCCACTTCCAAAAAGTTCCAAACTTTCTTTCATGGCTTCTTAACTTCCTGTCATGATTGACTACAGGAAATTGGTTCAGATGGTCAGGAACAACCCAGGAACCATCAAGGCACAGGTCTGCCATGAACACTGTCTACAGTCAAGACAGATTTACATCACCATGGACTGAGAGGCTGCCGTCCAAGAAAGAAGCTCCTGCTCTAAAACACACTCCTTTAGGCTTAACTGAAGTTTGCAGCTGAGCACATGGACAAAGAAAAAGCCTTCTGGAGGAAAGGTTTCTATTCAAATGAGACAAAGATTAAGTTGTTTGACCACAAAGAGCAGAGGAACACTGTAACGGCTGTTAAGCATGGTGGTGGGAGCATCATGATCTGGGGCTGTTTTGCTACCAGTGGAACCGGTACACTGTACAAAGTGAATGGAATATAGAAGTACCTCAAAATTCTTCAGCATGACCTTAAGCCTTTAGAAAGTTGGACACGGTTGGGTCACAGGACAATGACCCCAAACACATATCAAAGCTGGTTGTGGAATGGATAAAGCAGGCTAACATTTAACTCAAATCAAGTCCTGACCTCATCCCTATCGGAAATATGTGCACTGTGATTAAAAGTCAGGTCCGTGCCAGGAAACACACACATTTAATTGATCTCTACCAATTCTGCCAAGAAGAGTGGTGAAATATCCAACCAGAATTCTACAGAAGCGTGTTGGTGGCTACGAAAAGCATCTGGTCAAGGTGAAACTTGCTAATGGACATCTGGCCAAATATGAAGTGTGATGTATGTATAATTTTAGCTCTGTGATGAAAACCCAAAATAAATTAAATCTTTGGGGGGGGGGGGGGATTTCTATTAAAAATTTATGTTTTACAATTATTCTCTCATAGAAAAAAGAACAGTTCAAGGAAATCATTGAAAGCCCAGTATTGCCATGACATTCATATATATATATATATATGGGAGAGAGAGAACTTATGCCAGGCGTTATAAGTTATAAGATACACTTAACATATTATGAAGGCAATAATGTACATGAATATAAAATTCATAGGGAGTGTTCCCATTATGTATGTGTGTGTATATAGATAGTACAGGTACATACTGTATATATGCCTGCAATCCTATAAGCTTATAAGGTTTTATGTATGGTGTATTAAAACGTATATGTATATTTGAATACAGGATATTCAAAGGAAGTGTTTCCATCAAGCATATTATATATGTTCCATATTAACATCTCCACATCCTGTAGTCTGGTGTTTTATTCTGGGGGTTTGATAAGTGAATAAAGGTATACCACTGCTTCAGTCTGTGCTGTTAAATAATGACTAAAAGTTAATGGAAGGTGAAGTGTGTACTCGCCTTCTCTCCCATGATCAAACTTCAGTAAGTGTGTTTAGGGAACAGCTGCTGATCGTTAAGCAAGACGTGACTTTATCGAATGCTTTTATTGGACTCTGCGCAAAGAAAATCAAACAGAAGGTCCTTTTGCTTTGCAAGCGACAGGTCAAGAATGCGGCTGAAATAGTAAACCATTAGAGGGTGAGATGGTGCATGTCAAGTGCAATTTAAATTAAATCCACCTTAATATCTCTTGTGGCTTTTACAGGACACAGTGGGAAACAAATGAACAAACTTTGTGCTAAAACTGTTGAAAAACTTTGCTTATTGTTTAAGAACAGTTTTTTTTTTTTGCAGAATAAATAAATTAGCAGACAGTGCACAGTTCCAAGCACAAGCATCTGAATGATTGCAATTTGTTTAGGCATGGACTGAACATTGGTTACGCAATACATTGAGATATTCAGGGAAATTACCACAATGCTAAAACTTAATGTTACTTGTAACTACTGTAAGAGTGGAACATGTACACTAAATAAGTTTCAGTGTACTGTAATACACAAGACACTAAGGAACCACGATTTAAAGTAAATTATGAACCAGTTGCAAAAGTTTGTACACCCTTAAGACAGAATTAATTAATGCAGTTTATATACATTTCGTGTGCTCAGTTTTACAGTTCTTCAATGTTACACGTAACAAGTAAACTGTATGTTAATAGATATTAATAAAAAAAAAATCAATTATATAAGTTCAAAACTGATCATTTTGCAGTATACTCATGATCTGTAGGCCCTTGCTTTTCCTCTATAGCTGCTGCTTCTTCTTTCAATTCTTCTCATCAACATTTGGATCTTCTCTGTTGTAATATTCATTTATTTCTTTTTTGTTGTTCAGTTAATTTTGCCTTTGGGTTGATTTATTGTTTTGCTGGAGGATATACGGTCATATTATTAACCTCATGGAATTGATTTACATTATTTATTTGATTCATTGATTCACTGTTTCAATGAAAGATGAAGGGAAAAACACGTTTTCATTTACTTCTTTCAGAAACCGTAGGGAGTGTATATATGTTTCATGTACTTCATGGACGTTTGTTTGGTTGGTTGGTTGGTTGGTTGATTGATTGATTGTTTTGCCATTTCATCTTGACCCAGTGGCTTTCTTAGCTAGCTGCTAATTGCCATTGGTCATTTCTTTGACATTTAAATGGTCTTTGAAAATCAAGATAAACCATATTGTCATTGTTTTTCCACTCAGAAACCCTGGTGTTATACTCAACTGTACTCAAGTTCACTCAACTATATACTGCCTTTGTTTCTCTTATGTGTTACCTTATAAATTACTGTAAGCAGATGCAAGAAATCGTTACGTATGCATCTTATCCTATATAAATATAGTCTTTGAATTAGATTATATACGTATTTTTCTATATACTTGTAGGTGTTCCAATATAGATTTCAATTAAAAACTTTATCATGAAGTGAGCATGTAAGATATATGTGCATGATTAAGACAAAAATATTTTAAAATAGATATATCCTTTGAATATCAATAGGTTTTAACAATTTTCTCATGACTGTACAATATTTAAGGACTTGGTGGGCGGCATAGCATTTTATATATGCATGCCAACCTCTCTCTCTCTCACACATACACACACACACACACACACACACAAAATCCACAAAATTATCTCAACATTAAGCAGAATCAAACGGTTCATTCCGTTAATAAAGATTGGTCACTGCTCAACCAGCCGAAGTACTTTGTAAACAATCGGTACTTTTTGCTCAGAAATTTAAACTTAAGCAATATAAGCACAGTAAGCAAAGTAAACAACATTGCCATACACATAAAACAACTAAACAGAGGTTATAACTTGATTTAAATAGCACCTTCTCATTATGGATGTAATATTTCAGAATTATTGAAAATTAACCCTGCCAACCATTTGTTCAGTTTTGGCCAGACCACATTTCTAAGAGCACCATTTTCTTTTTATATTATTATATTTCTGTTTCTTTTCATTATAAATGGTGCTAAATTGCTACCACATATCAGGAATTCTTTCTATAGTGTACCTCGCTTTTTTGTACATATGACGACAAAGGTCATGATTTTTTGAAAGCACCTGTTCCTGACAAGAGCAAGAATGAGAAGCCTAGAAATCCTGTTGTCACGCAGCCACCCAGAGGATGGAAATGTTGACGCCTTCCTCATGCGTGATTTGATTGATGCGTCCACGTATGCAGTCCAGTGTAATATAAATGGCTGTGCCGTTCTGGACCTCAAAAGACGCTCTGACGCCAACACTGGTCCATTCGCTTCCCTCGGGCATCTGACCCCCAACCTGCTGTGCCAGAGGAGCAGAATTGGTCCTGTCCTGGCCCTGCTGGTGTAGCACCAGCTTCACCACATTACACGAGTGGATGAGCTTTACAGTGAGTGCCACATTGGCTGTCCCAGCTTCTTGGAAAACAAAATTCCTCTGTGGGTGTTGGTGTACAGCAAGCCGGATGTGTTCGGCATCTGGACCAACCTGCTGAAACAACAACGGTTTGTTTCTCACAGCTCCAGATGGAAGGCCTGTCCTGGACACGGTGGCCATTAGAGACGATGAAATAGATGCTGGAATCCAGAGCAGACTTAGCATGCTAATTCCAGAGCTGTCTCCAAAGTATCGGACATTGCACTGTGACGGCGTGAGGATCTCAAAGTTTAGCCAGTCACCCGAGTCCACGATCGTAGTAGCGGACAAGGTGATGGAGGTGTCCCGATAGTTGACACCGGATTTAAATGAGCGCATTACTTCCTGGTTGGTCCCATTTGCATTGATGTAGGCGACTAGCGAGAAACCTTCACGGACGCATGTGTGGCCCATGGCATAGAGTGCTTGCTGCAGGACAAACTTGACAATGCCTCGTTCAGTGAAGCGAATTCCACGGTTGTCATGAGTCAGTGCCACTACATAGGGATCAGAGACGGTAGCAACGCGAAAGGATGGGCGATAGTTACCATGGTAGTGAGGTGCCGTGGACGTCTGAGCAGTCATTGCGACAGCTCCGGTGTCATGAGACAGCCACAGCAGGCTGAACGCAGAAGATCCGAGCTCGTAAAGCTGCAGCTCTTTGCTCTGGTTGCAGTGTTGGTTTGGGCTCTTGAGCAGCAGCCACAAAGTCTGGTTGGGCTCCACCTCAGCCGCTGCACTCACACTCACACCCTGAAAGTGCTTCCTCTCTGGCTGCTCCACCCGTACACCACTGAGGTCACGACCTTCCTCCTCGCTGCCACCAGTAAGCCTCACACCAACCTGTAGGAAGTTGCGGCAGCTGTGTTTCAAGGCAAAGTTATGATCCAGCCAGAGCAGACCATGCTGGTGGAGACTGATGGAGCCATCATGGTTGACCAGAAGGTCACTTCCCTCCTTTCCAATAATGCTCAGATGCAGACCCGGGAACACGGCACTGCTTTTTGATCGAGTGGGGGGTAAAGTGACCGAGGCGGACCAGGACTGAGAGAACGTGTCTTCAGAGGTCACTCCACAGACGGTGTCGCTCATGGTGCTACAGGGAACAGCTATGGGCTCCCCATCGCAGTCTGAACATGCTTGGCATTCCTGTAGCTCCTGATTATAGAAGTACTCATGACCACACAGGCCTGAAGAGATCTCTCTTTCGGACACGCCCAAGCACCGGAAGCCACCTGTCCACACAAATGGAGGGTATATGTTAAAGGATCGTTTTACCACAAATTATAATAATTTGGCCAGTAACAGATTGCGGTTAGCAATGGTTATTTCAAGCATGTTTAAAGTGCCCACTTGCAAATGTTGTTTCACCATGACACCCTTGAACGCTCTAATTGCAGACCTGTCAATTCTGAAGAAGAAAAATGCACAGTAGCAAGGAAAGGGAGAGGGGTCATGAAATAATTCCACAGGGCTGGTGTTTTCACTGTTTGTTTTTATTCTTTTTTTTTTTTTTTTTTTTTTTTCAATTAAAAATTTAAGTCTTTGTTCTTCAAAAACCAAACATGCCCTTTTGGCCCATTTTCCTTCGCAAATTTTCAGTAACCAAAATTTTGATGTCTCACTAGGAAATAGTTTATTGATTTGTAACTATGGTCTCGTCTAATGTTAGTCAAGTTGAACATCCCATCATATGCTGATGGACTGAATATCACATTATTAAACTCAAAACAATACTGGTTTACCTGGAAATAAAGCCAGGACAGAATTCTACATCAGTGCATCTTTTGAGTGGGAAAATGGAATTGAGGTTTTGAGAATTTCTGTCCAAATATTACTAATGTGGGATTGGCAGAAATGATCGGGGCTTTTAGGGTGTATCAGTAGAGAGTTCTAAACACCTACACAACTGTCAGTCATTCCAGATTCATATGTCAATTGTCTCATCAGCTGTTTTTTTATTTTTTTCTATTTTCTTGTCATGGTCATCTCTGCGTTACTCAGTCAGGCTTTGCAGCTCTTCCAAGATTTCAGATATACAATGATTTTTTTTTTTTTTTATGTTATGTTATGTTTAGGTAGTATAAAAAAAAATACAACAGCTGGAAGCAATTAAAATTTAAATGTCTTCCTGTCAGTCATTTTACACGGCAATGTACCCTCACCTAAATATAGTGACTGTGATCATTTGCCTAAATTTGAAATTTATACCATTATTTGCAAGTGAAAATGTAACATGATGCAGCGGAGATCGCATTGCTAATTTGTTCACTTTAAATGAGGTCATGAGCTCATGGAGTAATTTCCATTCATTAGCATATTGGTGTCGGAAATTTGAAACATCATGCTCCGCTCTGGATTTGTATACCTGGTGTATTGAGGCATTTCACTCTCTCTCCACACACGGTTGGGATTTCCAAGCATTCATCCCTGTCCTGTATAAAAATAAACATGTTTATGTACATGTATACTACAGGTAGGTGCATCTTTGTTGATGATTGGTTGGATGTTCATTGGCTACAATAGTTTACAGAACCTTAAGAATCACAGATATTTTATTAAACTTGCCAGATCAAGAGGAGAACTTTTGTTTAATAAAACATAATCTGTATACTTTATTATGGGTTTGATACCATTGTATGTATAGATCATAAACAGACTCAAGATTATGTTGATATTCACATTTCATTGTGATACCTGGCAAATCCTATCGGCGTTGGGGGAACACTGAGACACCAGGAAGAACCCTGGTGGACACATGGTGCACTGTTGGCATTGTGGTGATTGCATTTGAAAATTGCAGTACTCTTCAGGGCCACATGCACTGCGACAGCCGAGCAGCGCATGATCGGTGTCTCCAGTCACGTCCATCATCTTGGCATTGGTTTTATGCACGGCGTACGACTTCTGCAGGTGGCTGCGAGCTTGGCTCTGCACGCCTGCCAGCTGGCTTTCCAAATAACTCTGCAGCTCCTCCTGCAGGCCCTGAAAGGACACCTGCTTAAGGGTTTCGGACAGCAGGCCATACTGTGCCTTCACCACGTCCATCTGCTCGTACATGCGCTGCTGCTGCTCCAGAATCTCACGCTGCTGGGCCAGCAGCGCACCCTGCTGCTCCTCCAGCCGCTGCTGTAGGTCACGGATCACTAACTGCTGAGCCCGCAGAGCCTCCACTAGCTTCTCCTGGCCTTTGGAGAGCTGCAGGTGCAGGACAAGGGCATCCTCCGATGGAACTTCGTTCTCTCCTGGGAAAAGAAAAGTAAACAGCATAACAGACACAGGTTGGTACATTCTAGACTTTGGAGATGACTCAACATCACAGAGATTCTCATTTTTCTCACATACTTGTTTTTTCCTGGACACAACACAAACTCCATAAAGCAGAGGTTCTCAAACTTTTTGCAGGTGTAAAATACATTTCACCAACTTTATAATAAATTTATTTTATGAACATAATCGAACTAGACAGATATTAGGCTCATTACCAAAGTGTGTAAAATGATACTTTTGATATTTATTGGAGTCATAGTGCTATTCATTCACAAACTTTCCATCGGCAAACCACATTAGTTGAAATAATTTATAGTCCGACAGCTTGTTTCTGAGATTTGGATTAAACCAATTTTAATTAAAAAGAACAGTCCAACAGGATAATAACAAGAGCTCGATAATAAATCACCATAGTATTGCATGTTATGATCATTAAGGACAACTTGCACTGTACTCTTGGGTATCCCTAATGGCCTCTTTTGTCTATTACTAAGGTCACGAACGGTGGGTTGTGGTTTCCACCACTGTAACTAAATTAAACCAAAAAATTCAGACCCTCTATCTGTGCTTCACAGCCTCACTCTGAGCAACACTGACATACAGCATCCAACCAAGACACCGTTCACTCCCAATCAGTTAAATATCATGACATGAGTAGAGGTGCCAATATTTATAATTAACCATACCGTTTACGATTTTAGAATTTGCAAACCTCAGTCTGTGAGCCAAAAGAAAACAAAAGTATTGTAAACAGGGTTCTTTCATAATTACACTTAAGTATTATTATTGGCAGATTCTTACTTTGATTATTATTGAAATTGAATATTTCTACTCTTACTTAATTACATTTCAAAGGGAAGAACACGTACTGTTGAATTTTGTATTTAGATCTTCAAAGTTCTTATTACAAATCACAAAGGTTCTCCTCTTGGTCTCATCTAGAAGTCTCTTCTGCTCTCAGCCAATGACCGTATGGGTTCGTATCCATTCGTTTAATTTTAGCATCCAATCAACTTCTTTAACATCATGTAGAGTACCGATTCCTCATCTGTGGTGGCCTACTCATGCTACACAATGTGGTTAATGCTATAGCTATCGGTGTGCATTTAAAGCTGGTTAATTTAACTTGATTGAGTACCCTGACCCGACCTCAATAAAAATGTTTGTTTGCTGGAACAAACAAAGACTTGTATAAAATAAGCTGTCGCCTTTGCTTCCCTGGAAGGCTTAAACTCATTCTAATTTGAAAAATTTAAGCAAGTTTTGCAAATTTGCTAACATTAACTGACTATTAGCTAAGTTAGCCTGTTTTTTTTTATGCTAATGCCAGATTAAACTAGCATAGGGTGACCATACGTCCTCTTTTTCCAGGACATGTCCTCGCTTTGGGACCAAAAATGCACCCAGGGCAGGATGTCCAGGGTTCGACTTTTGCTTTCTACATTCGCCTTTGATTTTGCTTGTGTCCGTCTGCCCAATGTTGATATCCTGCCCCCAGTGTCCTCTTTTTATGAAAACCAAAATATGGTCACCCTAAACGAGCATAGATTCCAGTAGCATACATAATTGTCTAGGCAGCATGCCAGATTCTAGCTAATGGTAAATATTGCAATATTACAGAGATGGAATGTTTTAATGCATGCCATGATTTTCTTGTTAGCAATGCGCATGATTGTACAGAGTGTTGGCTGACTTTAGCATGATTTCCAAAACACTGCAGTTCGGTCTGGTGTCTATCACGCTAACTTTAACTGATGGACAGAAAAGCCCAAAATAGACAAGCTCAAAGTAAGTTCTGACCTCAAGATCCTCCAAAATCGAAGCACTGCTAGTAATTTGTGGGTGAAGTTTATGAATTCTTCTTTTGCACTATTTTACTTTTCTTGTGTGAGAAGAGATGGCACTCTCTTAAATGTGGACTTTCAACTTTTAATGACTCAAATGTTCAACCTTACTGCTATTCTTCCCTCTTCCTGTCAAGGCTGCAATTTGAGGCTAGGAAACTAGCGTGGAAAGACATCAAAGGAGAAAAATATTCTAGGCGGCCGACTGCCAGAGATTTTCCCTCTGCTGCAGTTCGACAAGGCTTCCAAATGCAGCTGAACAGATGTGTACAGCTATGCCGAAAAGTAATCGTGTTCCAGTTGTGCATTGAAAATGATCAAATAAAGCATGCACTGGTAAAGGAAAAAGGTCCATTGCCTAATAAGCTTAGCTCAAGAGGAAAGGAGGTTAGGTGTAAAATAAAAGCCAAACAAGGACAGAACAGCTGGATCCAATGATTCACTCCACCTGGTTTGATGTCACATGTAAGCTGCACTCCCAGCGGTGCGCCTCCAAGTTCCGATGAAGGATATCCGATATCCGGAAATTCCCCCAGAAACTGAGCAGCTCTGTCCGGAACGTGTACGGGAGCGTCGTCTACGCCATGTCCACAGCCGTCTGGAGGGCACAGTCTCACTCTGGGCTTGGTCCTGATCCTTAAAGGCAGTCTGCACTCCAGCCCCCTGCACTCTCGTGTATCGTTAATGGCCTGCGGGGGTCTTTTGGTGGTAATGCAATCTGCTCCAGTGCACGTGTGACCTGCAACCTCGGCAGTATGCATCCTTTCCCTTGTGTGAGCGTGCGAATGAGAAGCAGCATGTGACTCCAGCATGTCGGGTGAAGAAAGGTGTGAGGCGTGTTGGTGGGTTGGTGCAGATCTGCTGTGTGTTATTTGGCTGTGTTGACGTGTTGGTCTGGATGATCTGCCTGAGCCACAGTGTGACCCTGAACATGGTCTGGACTCCGCCAACTCTAAGCAGCGAGAACCTTTACACAGCTCCGACACACTCCCCACTGACACACGCATGCACAGGAGACACCACAGGAACAGTACGATTCTCATTGGCATCATCTTGAATTCATTCATCTACCTGAAAGCGATAAAGATCAACACACTACTGATTAAACTCAATTGGATACAAATACAGCGTGACATTAACTCCTACAGTGTTGCATGAACTCCTAGAGTGTGAGGATAACTCCTACAGAGTCAACGCCTAGGTTTAATACTCAACACTTCAGGAAATAACATTTTTAATAGAAGGCCTATCCTTAACACAACACTAATAATTTAACACAATAATGTATAGATGATGTTGATTTCATACTGCAAGTGTGAACACAAGTTGATATGTGAACTGACTTGTAACAATGTTCAAGATGTTAATTTAACACTACTAGTGTTAATACAGTACTTTTTGGCACTGTAAGATTTAATACAGTACTTTGAACTCTGTGGGACTTAACCCAGCACTTTAGGTGTTAATTTAACTCTACAAGAATTAACAGAACACTTTCAGTGTCGATTCAACTCTGTAAGATGTAACCCTGCACTTTAGGTGTTAATTAACACAGAACATGTAGGTATTTTTCAACCCTGTATTCACAAAACAATTTGCCCTAAGACTAAGCAGAACTTTGAGTGTTAATATAATGCAGTTAGATTCCACCTTTGGTATGTGGTATTCTTCCTTCTTAGTTATTCAGTATTTTGGGGACTGTAAGACTTATCATATCACCTTAGGTATTGCTGGAACTCCGTATAACGAACTGTAAGTGTTAGCTGTCTGAGATTCAGCTTTCACATTAACATTTTTGAACCCTCTTCCTTCAAGATAAAGGCCATAAATAATGACCTAAGACTTAATCCAAAACCTTGGGTGTTAATTCAAAGTTGTAAACATTAACACAGTACTTTAAGTGTTAACCCAGAACTGCAATCATTAACATGCCACCTTAGGTGTTAATTCAGTGCTATAAGCATTAGCACAAAACTTGGTGTTAATTTAGAGCCGGAAGCATTAGCAAAACACTTCATGTGTTAATGTAATACGTTTAAAGTTTACACACGTGGTATATGGTATTCCTCAGGTTCATTCAATGCTGTACAACTTAACATATCCCCTTAGGTATTGCTGGAACTTTGTAAGAATTAACACAGAGCTTTGGGTATAAACACTGTAAGAGTTAATTGTGTGAGCCGACCGAATTAGGTTCAGCTTTCTTTTTAACCTTCATTAACATGCTTTTATCAGCACGGTAAGACTGATCCAACACAACACTTGTATTCATCAGGTGGTTTTCAGGTGTTAATTCAACACTAAGAATTAACACAACACTATATTTATTCATGAAATGTATAGAGCCTTAGGTTTAAACACAGTAAGAGTTAACTGAATTGGAGTCGGCTTTCACGATAACCTTCATTAACACTCTTATCAATAGATAAACACCAGAAATAAATACTTTACAAATTTAGTGCTGTTACATTTGGAGCAAAAAAACAACCTCCTTTCCTAAATCCTCTAAAACGGCTCTCTGTTGGATATGCCTTGCACTACATAGAGGATAAAAGCCACTATTTAATACCCCACCTAGGGCACTTATAGGCAATAGGGGGGTATTTAGTGCTGAGTATGTTAAGTGGCAGTGTTTACCTGCTGTCTGATCTTCAGCTCCGTGTTCGTAATGTCAGCATGTGAATGCTCAGCATCTCTCCAGTGGCGCTGTGTCTCTCTGTCTGTCCCTCTGCCCCAAACCCCAAACTCTCTCTCTCTCTCTCTCTCTCTCTCTCTCTCTCTCTCTGTGTTCATCAGCATCAGGTTTCCTCTGGATTTAACCCCTCACTTACCCCTCCCTCCCCTTTCCCTTTCCTCCTCCTCCTCCTCCGCTCGTGCGCTTCATTTCTTTTCTTGTTGCTTTCATGTTTTCTTTTCAGCACTTCCCTTCTCTCTCTCTCTCTCTCTCTCTCTCTCTCTCTAAGCCACTTTAACACACGGTGCATTAGAGCATCAGAGTGGATTGGGTTACAGACAGGAGGCTCTCATACTGCGACGCAAAATCCAGACGGACAAAATAAGAGACATTTGGTCCGGGATTTGTGCCAAACATCCACCCCTCCTTTAAGCCCCCCATTCAGGTCCCATTTATCCAACAATTTGGACATGAAAGAGAGAGCGAGACTTCCTGCTTTTAGACACAGAGTCACATGCTAGTTGTTTGTGACGGCATTCACACTTAACAGGGCTTAAATGTTGTTGTTGTTGTTGTTTTTATTAGTATTATAGTTTATTTTATTAATAATGTGTTTCATTATGACACTCAGGAAAATTATTATAATTATCATCTGTGATTGTCTTCTCAAGCCTTTTTTGTGCTTTACTGACACTTATTGTCTTGAAACGTGCAAAATGATTCAAATGTGACTTGACTTGAAGGGATTTTTCAAATTAAAATATGACCTGAATCACAACTAACTGCTTAATTTTTTTTATTTTTTATTTTTTTATAAAATATTACTTAATACATAAATATATTTATTTTGTTTCATTACTTATTTGTAATGTTTTTTCCAGCCTGATTTATAATAATAATAATAATAATAATAATAATAATAATAATAATAATAATAGAAATTCCATCAAGTAAAGAAGTTGTAAGAAAAGAGACTAAATCCACCTCAACCCTAACACTAATCACAAGGTTTTTTTATTCTCAACCTTTTCTCCTGACTATTTTGATGATGGTTAATGAGAATTAAAAAGAGCCAGCTCTAGGCTCACGTGTCACTCAGTGGTGTTGGTGTTGGTGTTTGGACAGCTGCTGTGTTTTCTCCCTGAGCTGTCACTCTCGGCGAGCCCAGGCTGAGCAGGTCAGGGTTTATTTCTCAGAGTTCAGAGGGACAGGAATCCTTTCGCCCTCGAGTCCGGAGTTGACTGACAGAGAGACAAATCTCAGGGATAATTACTGTTTTTATTTGAGGTCACCTACAAGGTCAGGACTTTATGAACGTCTACTCACGGACACTGAAACATTACAAAGTTCTGAGTGAAGCAGTTGTTTTAACCACATGATCCATAAGTCAATTTAGATTTTTATTTATATCCTATGTATTTATAAACCCTTACAATTGTCAAAGCCAATTACAGCAGCATCTGTCTTTACCTTAGAGATAATTAGCCACTTATTCTGCTATACCTGTTTCTTAATTAGCCTTTTTAAATATTCCTTTAAATAACGTAGCAATGTGATGTTTTGTAAAAATCTATAAATGTGGGGTTTTTTTTTTTTTCACTTTCACATCACTGCAAAGAGCTGCAACAACAATTTAGTTTTATTTCAGTTTCTTCTCTCATTTTTATTTTGATCCTGAAAAAAAAAAAAGTGTGATTTTAACTTATTGATTTCATAATTATTATTTTATCTCTTTTTCCATTTATTTGATTTGTTTCGTAACATTTCTATCAAAATATAAGCTTAGGCAGCTTGAACACTTTTAGTAACACTTTTGTTTACATTCTTATTATTTTAGTTTATTTTTATTTTGAACCTCATTAAAGGCAGAACAATGCTTAAAGATTTTCTCTTCATGTACAATGTGGTTTTTATTTCCATAACCATGCCTTTCATTTATTTTATTTTATGTATTTCATTTATTTCTTTTGTAATTAAAACAAAAAAAAAGTTAATTAGTAACACTTTGTTTGCATATCCATTGTGGTTTTATTTACATAATATTAATGTAATTTATTTCAAACTTGACTTGGTAGGAAAAAATATTTATTTATATATCTATATATACTTTTTTTTTATTTTTATTTTTTATTAAAAGATAACTCCATTTGGTTTAACTCGGGATGTTCTTTCATAGCCGGAGTGGTTTTTAGTGTTTGAACATTGACTCTTTTCAGCAGAGGGTGCTGTTGCATTCCTGGATAATCATTAGTCCATTCACACTCATTAACACGGCTACAAATCACAGAGTCTCACTCACACTCCCGAGACTCTGGTTAGGCTGAACGGTGGTGTTATTGCTGTTGCAGTCACTGAGCTGTCGCGAGGTGCAGCCGTCTGGCTACATCACACAGGATAGAGTAACACTAATGGCTTTAAAGGATAGGCCTAGCCTTCACTCAGGCCTCAGCACGTCTCTCACACCTCACCATATGGTTGTCTGGGGTCACTTAAAACCCAGCATGCCCTGTTTTTCAGAGTCTTGAAGTAAGCCAAGTCCGCTCCAGGCCTGGTTAAAAAAAACACCTGGGATTATTTAACAAAGAAATATGTATGATCATCGATGTGGTGTTTTCTGCAAGGAGAAGTTTATTTCATATTCATGGAAGGAGTCTCCGGTGTCAACGCTTTGTAACAGTCAGTAATATTTATGGAAGGAGTCTCTGGTGTCAACGCTTTGGTACACTTTTCTTGGTAACATGACCGTGATTTCTGCTTTATTAGTTTTAAGAGAGATGAATAAGAGAGGCTGGTGAGGGAATGAGTGTTTATAGCTGCTATAATATACAATAAGTATAAACAGGCACTGACTCGTTTCAAGGATATTTAAAATGTACATTAAGGGTAAATTTACATAAATACACTTCATACAGTACTTGTGCATTAGTGAACATATTGCAAAGTTGTTTTTAATATCACTATATTTTGCTTCATGTGGGTTTTTCTGAGCACTACAATATTTATTTATATATA
>JAQQZR010000033.1:26798665-26811837 GCA_030068235.1 Notoglanidium macrostoma | reverse complement strand
AATCCATATTATGTCAACAACCGCTCGACTAAGTAAAGAGAAACAACAGTCCATCATTACTTTAAGACATGAAGCGAATTTTAAGTCATAAAAATAAAGAAAAAAAAATTGAATTAGAAGGCGTGTCCAAGCCTTTGACTGGTATTGTATAACCTTTAATGGTTCCACCATCAACTAAAACAACAACCCTACAAAAAGGTTTTCTTTTTAGAAAAGCGGTTCCTAAATCGTTCTTTGAATAAGTAGTAGTTCCGGATCTCTAAAGAACCCTTTCTAAAAGGGTAACCCATTGTTTTATGGTTCTATATATAACCTTAAGGGTTCCCCCAACAACAAACGGTTCACTATTTAAAAAAAAAAAAAAAAAGAAGAGTTCGTAAAGGGTTCTTTGAATGGTTACAGGCTCTAGCTCGCCCAAGGTAAACAGTAACCCCTTCACAAAGGGTTTAAAAAGGGTCTTTGGACAGTTCTAGTTCTCTGAAAAACCTTTTCTAAAAGAGAAATCTTTTGAAGTAGGGTTCTGCATAGACCTTTAAAGGGTTCTCAATCTAAAATCCCTTTTAAAATCCTAACAGCTTATGATGATGTGTATCCGAAGCTGATGTTTAGCCTGCTGTCTGCTCAGGCTGTGCTCATTTTGTGCTATGTAGATCAGTTTGGTGAATTTATTTGTCGGATTGCTTTATTTCCTGTACGTCTGTGGCAGTGTGTGTCTGTGGCGGAGCATGTGTGCAGGCTCATTTCAGGGTGTGGTGCGAGGGTATGTGAACACATCAGCTGTAGCCGCTCTTGAGCACTTTCAAAATGAGAGCTCATTCACATCGCCGCTGCCCATCTGCTACTGCAGTAGCTATGAGCTTAAACCATGGCGCATCAGCAGGAAACATGATTCTGATCTGATGCTGGAATGGACCACCAGCCCATTGCACTGTATCATAAACAGGGCTGGAAAACATGCTGAGAAATTATTTTATATGAATTGAAAATTTAGCTAGTGGCTTTTTAGGGCTTTTTTAACCCTTTTTTTTTTTTTTTTTTTAAACTCTTTTTAGCCCTAACCCTTTCTGAATTCTCTACACTAGCAAATATTTTAAAATATAAGGTCAGAGTTTTCAGTTTAACATGGAGGTCATGACGACAATCACAACGACGGTGGAAAGTTATACGAGAAACAGAGTTCATCCATGCGTTTAAATCGTGAAATCGCTAAACATTTTGCACTTAGACGTGGAAATGTTTCGACTCTTTAGCATTTAGTCCTTCAGATGTACATAAAGTACTCAGGCGGGTATGTGAACGATGTCACTCGTCTCGCTGCTGCTTCTGCACACGAAGTCATGCGTAAAGAATAAACCAGTCCCATCTATTTTATAGCTGTGTACCCCACACATGGATAATGTTCCTATAACAACCTACCCTGTCATTATTTAGTCCTTGTGTATCAAAGTAAGACACACCTCCTGACTTTGTAAAGAAATGTGAGCTCACCTGTCTTTTGTTTTTTTCACCTGTTAAAAAAAAAACAAGTTGGGGAAGCCCTGGGTTAGCTGTAATTCATGTAAAAATCAATATCACTGAAGCAGTTTGGAGGAAATGATTGCACCACAGTGTTACCCTACAAAGTGATAACATTGTGTAGGTGAGAAAAGAAGTTTTGTTTTGTAGTGTGTATATACTCATTAGTTAAACTGGAATAAAAACCCTACCATAAAGCATTTGTCCTAATGGGTTGTCTGGGTGGTTAATTGTTCTAGCATTGTAAAGAACCCTTTCTTAAAGCGAAGCTATTCATTGTAGGCTTTCATCCTTGACCCTTTGTAGGCTTCCTCCAACAACAACAAAGAACTTTGTCTTTGGAAAGTGTTTCTCGATGGTTCTTTGGTTCCTTTTTAGCTCTTTAAAGAACTTTTTTTTTTTTTAAGGAAACTGTTCATTCCAGACTTCCACATGGCCCCTTTAAGGGTTCCCTCAGCAACAAGAACCACAAAAAGGATTTTTAGAAAAGTAGCACTCTTGTATTGTTCTTTGGATGGTTAATGGTTCCAGCTCCTTAAAGATCCTGTTCTAGAAGTGAAACCTTTTATTTTATGTTTATATATAGACACTTTAAGGGTATCCCAAACTGCAACAGCCCTACCACAAAAGATTTCCCTTTTAGAACAAGAGCTCCTAATGGGTTCTTTGGATGATCTAGCTCTTTAAAGAACTTGAATTGAATTGGAATTGGAATGCATTCATTTTATGGTTCTACCGAGACCCTTTATTGGTTCCCCCCAACAAATTTTTCCTTTTCCTTTTTGGGTGATACATTTTTCTAGCTCTATAAGCAAACCCTTCTTTAAGTAAAAATGCTTGTAAAATAAAGGTTCTTCACAGACCCTTTAAGGGTTGCTCTACATCAAAGAGTTTCTATTTTATGAAAGGGGTTGTTTAAGGGTTCTTTGGGTGGTTAATGGTTCTAATTCTCTCTAATTGCCCTTTTCAAAAAGGGGAACCATTCTTTAGGGTCCTGCATTGACCCTGTAAGGGTTCCTCCAACACAAAGAACCCTTCAACAAAGGTTTTCCATTTCAATAAGAGTTGCCAAAGGGTTTTTATCTAGGACACGAAACGCAGAGTGTAACAGATTGCTGTATTCATACAGTTGAAAACCGACACAGAAAGCTTTGTTCTGCGTATCAGGCTAAACTCCGCCCCCTCTTATGTAACACAATTAACAAAATTCACAGTATGCATTGTTTAGGTGATGAAAATGGAATAGGTAATAATTAACAGGATATAGTTGCTGCGTGGAAGAAGAAATGAGAGCATTGTGGCATTCACAAAAAATAAAATTCACATGTTATATGCTTATGCAAACATGTCAGAAGTGCTTAGTATTTTCTGCCTGCTTCCTGTTGGAAACTTTACCGATGCTTTCAAAATCGAGTTAGAGGAAGTTGCTCTAACCACTTCCTCTAGTGAGAAACACACCAACGCTCCACCCTAGTGCCTAATCTAGAGAATTGTGTCACAATATAGCATGCGCAGGTGCTGCTGATACAAACGCCATCTGTTTGGGGTGGGTCTCACATCCACATTGACAAAATTAAAGAAAGATACGAATCACATTCACCAGCCAAAAACACAACAGCAAATTAGAAACACTTGAATAAAACCAAAATGCATAATGACAAAAAAAAAAATCAGAAGCCACCACATCAAAACCAAAACATAACAGCATATCTGTAAAGGCAACGACAAACCCAACACCACCACAGCAAAACCAAACATTTAATAACGCATCTGAAAACGCAACAACAAATCCATAAACACAACAGCAAGTTCAGGAACACGTCAGTATTCACACAAACTCAAAAGGGGCGGTCCTTATTGCTCATCACATCCTGTATGTATCACATGACCACCACAAGGAAAAACAATCATATGAGGCTGTAATCTAGTTATTCGAACAACAGTGATTTAATGTGAAGTTACTTATGTTATTAGAGCGAGGAGGTTTATTTCTTCAGCTTTCATATACTCCTATTAATAGCATCTAAAATATCATCATAGTAATGCCCCTGTCGGAAATAACCACTATTAAAACCATCATTTAGGCTTGGATATTCTTTTACTGTAACCATCCTCCAGCTCATGGTTTTTCACCGTCTCAGACTGACACATGCTGTGGCCAATCAGCAGCAAGTATGTGGTGCTCAGTAAGGACCGCCCCTTTCTGATTTGCGTTAATGTTGATGTTTTTCTGATTATGTCGTTTCATTTTCACATTTACATTTCACGTTCACATGTGGAAATGCATTTATGCAAAAAAAACAACAACTCTATTTTAGCAGACAATCTTAACTTTGAATATGATGCTTTAGAATATATACTGAATTGTAGATATATATTTATATCTCATTATAGATATATGTTTTTTTATTTATATATAATATAAACAGGAATGTCCAGGTTGTTGTACGAGAATATTATGTTACAGGCATATGATATTACAGCCTCAACTAATTTAGCTCCTGGATGCTAACATTTCTAGCAGATTGACATTCACTTGTACTTTTCTTCTCAGTTTGTGATCTTGGTAAAAACTCGTAGCCGTTCGGTCGCACGCTGACTGGCAGCCATACGGGAGTGTGTCATTCCATCAGTAACCATGACATCTGTATACAGCTCCAGCGATGCCATCTTTCTGACATCTTTTAGCTTTTTTCCTCACGTCTTCCTTGATTAGAGCCTTGTGTTTCCTCCTGCTGATGACCTTCAGGGCGTATTTTCATTTTCATGTTTCCCGTTTGATAGTTTTTGTTCAGAATGGAAAATCAGAAAAAGCAAATCATTCAGGATTTATTATTATTATAGTATAAAACAAAACTAGGCTGGTTTTGCAGAAATAAAACCAAAACATTTTTCATTTCTTTTTTTTTTTATTATTATTACTTTAAAACAGATATAGGCTGAACAATGCATTGTTTTTTTTGTTTTTTTTTTAATTAGTCTCTTTGTTTTGCTCCTGACTTTTCTGATTTATTGTCTTGCTTTTCTTGCTGTGTTTTCTGATTTGTTGTTGCCTATTCTTTGCTAAAAATGTTTTTTGCACTTTACCACCCTATATGTCCAAAAGTCTGTGCACCCCTGACCATCACACTCATACGTAGCTGTTCCTCAAACTGTTACCACAAAGTTGGAAGCATACAATTGTCTAGGATGTCTTTGTGTGCTGTAGCGTTACAATTTCCCTTCACTGGAACCAAGAGGCCCAAACACTGTTCCAGCATAATGATGCCCCTGTGCACAAAGCAGCTCCATGAAGACATGGTTTCCCAAAGCTGGAGTGGAAGAACTGGAGTGTCCTGCACAGAGCCCTGACCTCAACCCTACTGAACACCTTTGAGATGATCTGGACCTGGAGCCTCCTCGACATCCCAACACCAGCGCCTGACCTCACTAACGCTCCTGTAGCTGAACGAATGCAAATCCCCACGGTGACGCTCCGACATCTAGTGGGAAGCCAAACTGCAGAGTGGAGCGCGTTATTACAGCAAAGGGGGAATAAATCTGGAATGAGATGTTCAACAAACACATGAGCGCGATGATCCGGTGTTGACAAACCTTTAGTCGTATAGTTTATTTAATATAAGAATTTTACTCTTGTGAAATTGTATCATTCTTTTCAATATTAGATGAGAGATTGAAATTTGTTGTGGGCTGATGGGGTGGTTTCTGGTTTGGGAAAAGATACGGATTCCCGACGTGACGCAATGGATTTTACTTTTGCAAATGATATTTGATATTTGATATAGGGAAGTTCAGATTGAATAGTCAACATAAGAGCAACAGAAAGCATTGCGGAAGCAAGGAAGTATTTAACGAAGATGTTGCTGTGGCAGGTTCAGCAGAACGTGGGCCATCACTGACAGTTATTTCCTCTTATGCGAGGGCCTGATGTGCAGCTGAAACTATTCCACAGTTCACAGAGTCAGTGAACTGTGTTAGTGTTTTAGCACAGGGCCTCCCCTGCATTTATTCTGCTCCTTTTAGATGTGATGAGCAGATGTGTGAGTCATGCCCTGACTGAACTCATTTCAGGCCGTCCCTGTTTACAGTCGGTTTTCGATCAACATAATATTGAAAGATAAAAATATACTGTAGACTTTTGCACATTTATAAGTGGAGTAAGGAAAAACCCAGGATAAGGCAGAGGCCACCAGAACGTTCGTTATTTCCTTAAAACATGGTTGTGTTTTATTCCTGTTATACCACAGCTCTTTGCTAATGATTACATTTTTCTTACTGAACCATGAGACGACACACTTATTTATAAAAACGTCCTCATCGAAAACTAACCCATTTCAACAATTACATCATTTTAAATGAAAGTGAAGCTTTCTTTATAAACCTGTTACTGTGGAAAGGATAACATTAACATGTATTAATATAACCTGCTGTTATAGAAAACTAATCAACATCTGAATACAAAATTCAACAGCATTAAAATAATTAAATGCACCCTTTAATCATATTTGAATTTTTTTTGTCGGTAAATGTTTTAAAAGAAATCTCTTCTACAGTAACAATGGAATCTGAAATGCATTTTAGATGTGTGTTACCACTACGTCTAAAAGTATAGTTTTGCCGAGTATATTTAAACATACTAGTTTATCAAAAGTATATTCTAATCGTACTTGACATTCTGACCAAGTGTGTGTGAAAGCATCTCAAAACCATACAAGCTGGCTCACTAACAGCCTTTACACACAAGGTGTGTATGTTAAAGTTAATTAACATGCACTTTGAAGCATCTTTCTAAAAGTGCAAAATTCAGGGCAGAGTTCATGCAAATGAATTCACTTATCAATCACTCTGTAATTAATCACATCCTGATTTCATTTGCATAATGTTGTTATGGATGTGAAGATTATAATTTTTTAAATTATTAATTATTATTTATTTAATTAAAGCCTCTCAGAATTAGTTATCAGGGTGCATAAGAAGATTTTTGGCTTTCAGCAGCAGCTTGTAAAGAGACCCTGTGCAAAATCTTTGAACATGTCTGCTTTTATGCGTTATATTACTGAGTGGTTAAATTCTCGAATATGATTGGTCAGAAGATGTGTGTAACGGGACGGCTCAGACAGTCGGTCCAGCTGTAACATGAACAACAGGTTTAAATTAGTGCTCTCATTCTAATACATTATTGTTTCCATGGTAACAGCTCAGTGACATAGGAACAATCTCGAATCTCAGCGGTTTATTTCAGTCATGGTGCTTTTTAAAGTTTCACGGAACAGGAAAGTCGTTAAGAAACAGAAGTTTGAGCTTTCTGGCTTCTCGGTAAAAGCTCGGACAAGTCATGTTTTTGAGAGTGAAAGAATGTGTGTGTGTGTGTGTGTGAAGGGGAACGACTGTTTAACGCGGGTATAGAGTGAGAACAGGAACTAACTCGTCTCTTGGATGTTCCACCGGATTAAATCTTAACTATAAACAGCTTCAATGTGCCACTCATTAATAAATGCAACATTGTAATTGTTGGCAAATCGCTGAGGTATAAGTGGAATAGCACACTCCAGACTGTGACGTTATATGCAAGTAATATAAGCTTCATGTTGTGCTGCATCACACCAACACAGTGCAGATGATTTTTTGCATAGAACTGCACCGTCTGTCATTTGTTAGTTTTTCAAACATAAAAGTTACCAGGAATATCTCTCTGATGTGGACTTTACACAGTAATAAGAACATGCCTATTAAAATTTAATTTGATTTAGTGAATCAAACTAAATTTAGTAAAATCAAGACCGGAGTATACATCTCTGTTTAGGGCTGTGAGGATCTATATCTGTATCCGTGTCTGTAGCTGTATTCAGATTTGAACGAGAAGTGGGCGTGGCCTAGGGGGTCTTTATTTTATTTTATTTTATTATTATTTTTTTTTTTTATTTTTTTTTTTTAAGTTCAATTAAACAGACTAGACCTCTGGAAACACTGTGAAACCCTCATTTTTTTAAATGAAATTCCTCAACCTAAGATATTTTAATGCAGACTAAGAGGATAATAAGAGGGATCAGTGTTTGCTGGTCCTGAAGTTTGAGAACCCAAATTTTGAGCAAATGGAGGATCCTACTTATTATTTAGCACGGAAAAGGCAAGGGAGTGTGAATGTGAGTATGCTACAGGCGCCTGACGGACATTGTACGCTCTAATACACACCTAGAAAGGGAGGGGTAAGAAAGGGGTGTTCAGGGGGTTGAACCCTACATAGTGGACCTTTAATAAATATCTTTCAAAACAACAAGGTCATTCACAAATCAGGGAACTTTTGTTTATAGTAAACAGCAACAGCCACGTAATAATATCTGACCAGATTTGCTTCAGTTTGGGTTTCTTATGTTACGGAAAGTTCACTGGACATGCTATCGGAATTTACTGGAAAGCTGAGCTGAAAGCTGTTTCTTCAAATCAAAATGGGTTCCTTTAGTTTAAGCAGCGTATCGTTACAATGCTCGTATGATTTCCCAGGAAGCGTTCTGTTCGTAATAATGGAGTGCATTCATTTAAGAATCATGTGCAATGAAGGTACAAGTTAATTCTTATGATTATTATTTTTATTTAATTTAATATTTTTGGAAACCCCAGCTGAGAGTATAATGAACTACATGGAGTGGCAGCATGTAGTAAATAAAACCAGATTTCTTTGTATTTTGGGCTGGTTTGTACAAAACTATGGCAGAAATATGGTTTTATTTTATTCAGATTTTACGTCATGTACTGGAGATTTAAATACAAATATTATAATGCGCCTCCTTTGTGTATCCGTTTAGAACCCATTATCTGTTTTTCATATAATGTATTCATTTTTCATAATGGTATGTAAATCTCAAATGCAATTAGGAATGTTTTTACATCAAAATTGAGTTAGCTTTGTGTTGATCCACACTGTGAAGCTGAAACATGTCCTTTAGATCAGGGTACGGAGTTGATTATACAGAGACACATGAAGTCTCTGAAGTAGATTGGAGAAAAATCTGTTCTTCTTCACAGTCGGATATTAGACGTTAGATTTGGCTTAAAGGTACGAAGCAGCCGGGGATCAGTTTTCACTCTTCATATACTACGCTCCCACACTTTCCACCCCATTATGCTTATCTCTCCAGGATGAATGGAGCATAGAGGAGTGCATAAATAAAACTCTATCTGGCATCGCTTACGTATAAAGCTCCCTGTAATGCATCTCCAGCTGACATGTGTCTAAAACCTCTCAAGAAAATGCCAGTAGTGCTGATTAGCCCCAGGTTTGTTTCTTTAGGAAGATGGACAGGATGTGTTGTCATCACTCAGGAGGAAATACAAACCGATAATAGATTTCAGCTTGACCACCTGGCTTTGACCTTGTTTTCTGCTAAAAGAGAAGAGAAAGGTGGAATCTATTTAAAAAGATACACAGAAACATATTCACTTTAATTCTTTATCATTTCCTATTAAGGAATTATCACAGTCTTTCCATTTGAGCCTTCAGATGTTTCAGTAGCAGGGTTTGCTTTGGCTTTTTTTTTCCACAAGGCACTGCAAGTCCTGACAAAGAAAGCATGCCTGGAAGAGTTATGCAAACCAAGCCATTATCGTCACAGAAGTTGTTGTGCAACGTCTAGCTCTAGGCTTCATATTTTGTAGCATAGAGTACGTGCTTATGTGGAAACTACTCTGTTATGCTTTGAAGCACAGATATTTGACTGCCATTTAGATCTGGAGAACCCCAGGAATGGTACACAAGCTAATGAAAACAGATAGAAAACTGCACGGGGTGGTTAAACTAAAGTTAATAACAAGAACGCTTTAATTTAAGGGTTGCTTAACTAACATCTAACATGTTAATTAACATGAACAAACCGTTAACTTGAATTTCAGATTTAATGCATTAGCAGTTTTAACAAAATAACTTTTCAATAATAAACCTAGCAAGCCAAATGATCAACATGATCCGTGTTCAGTCCATCACTAAGTAAAACGAATTCTGCACTGACCAACACTGCAAAAAATAACATCTTAAAAAAAAAATATCTTCTATATTATTAATATATGTATATTAAAGATATTTTAAGATGTGATTTTGGGTAGTGTTGGTTAGTGCAGAATTCATTTTATCTCTCAATTTATCTATCTATCTATCTATCTATCTATCTATCTAAAACTTTGATTCTGAAACCCTATTCATTTCAATGGGGGAAAAAATGCATTGAAGTCAACGGGAGAAAAAAGGATGGATGAAAAAAAAAAAAAAAAACAAGTGTGGGTCATAGCTAATTTCATGTTCGTGATGGGTGAGATGTTTTGAGGTGGCATTTGAAGTTTGGTGGCTCTCTGATGAGCAGGAAATCTTTGAAACAGAAACTCTATTCATTTCAATGGGGGGAAAAAATGCCAGGAAAAAGAGAGAATAAGTCTGTCTTTCCAAAAGTTGTATACAAGCACACTGTTCAGGCACAGGACGATTTGAAATCGGTTTGGGGTGAATATCTCAAACTCTAAGTTAGTTTGTTTTTCTCTTTATTGATTTTTTTAACCTAAATCTGTATTTATACATCGCTATGACATCATGTTGTAAATTTTTATTTATTTTGTTTCTTTGCATGCTGATGTTCGTAATCTCTGACTCTCTCGACTTTAGTTTGCAGTGTTAGGGTTTGCCTGAGATGTTGTTGATGGATGAAACATCACAGTTTGTGGTTTCTTTTCTCTCCTAGATGGACGACATTGATGCCATGTTCACAGACATGCTGCAGGAGATGGATCTCCTCACGCAGGTAAGTCTGTTCTAATTTTCCTTACCATCTCTTTTCTTTACTTCACAACCACCTCACGTTCCCAGAGCACTTTGTGTTTTTAGCATTAGACAAGCCATGATTCGACTTTCACCTGAAAGTGAGCTAATATACACCCACATAAGGAATTGTCCTTTCCGTGCATCTTCATCCTCAAATTATCATCCTGACCATGTCCTGTTGGATGATTTCCCGTTGCCATCTGCTTCAACACTTCATTCATCACAAGTGAAAGTTGTTAGATGTGAACATCAGGAGCAGAACTTACCCAGAAGGCATTAGTGATTAGTTTCGATTTACTGATCAAGTAGAGGTGGATATACAGTTTGGGTAAAGTGAAGCAAAAATGAGAACCTGATCCAAGAGAATTAAAAATAAATCAATACAGTGGTGATTGAAATTTTGTGAACCTTTTAGAATTGCCTATTTTTCTGCATAAATATGACCTAAAACATCATCAGATTTTCACACAGGTCCTAAAAATAGATAATGAGAACCCAATTAAACAAATGATCCCAAAATATTATACATGGTCACTTATTTATTGAGGGAAATGATCCATTATTACATTTCTGTGAGTTGCAAAAGTATGTGAACCTTTGCTTTTAGACTCAACTAAGCGTTCTCGGAAACTATTGCTCAGTCCTGCATATCGACATGAAAATGCAAATTTTAGCCCATTCACATGATGGTGTCCAGCGCAGGGCCAGTTTTCAGGGAATGTACTCACATAGTTCAGAGAGACCTGGCTAGCATGCTATAAGCAAACAGCTGCACAGATATCGCGTGTTCACTGCAGTATAGCAGTCCGGGGAAATCCCACTGGATGCTGCTGTGGCTGAATTCTGGTAAACAGATCCATTTTTTATTTAGGTTACTTAGTCTTGGCTTGGTGCCTTCCTGCAAACATCGTGCAATACAAGCAGAAAAAATAGCCTGGTTAAAGAAGTCTAAATTTTTGATAGCTAAGTGTGATTTCCTCACACAGTGACTGTCATGATTGGATCTTGTTGTCAGATAGCTACAGTAGGGTCCAAAGGTCCACAAGTATGAGAGTATGAGTGAAAATGCTTCTATTTTGCATTCTTTTCTAACTTGACATGACATTTTTCATTGCAAATTATATTGTTGACAAAACGTTGCATGAAATGTAGAATCTTTTAAATATTTACATGAATTTCAGAGCTTCCTAGTGTTTGTTTTATCCCCGGGTTGCTTTAGTGACAGTGAGCACTCGAGCTAGCGCGGACTCCAAGTTTGTTTAAAACCTTGTGATCCATTGTAGATTAAATCCATAATAATGTAAATAATGAAATTAGTAAATAATGAAAATAGAGTAAAATCTGGAATATTAGATATTCAAAAATATTGAACATTTACTTTTTTTTTTTTTTTTTTGAAATTGCAAAACTTTCCCATTTTAAAGGAACTTTCAGATTTTCAATGCGGTCTCAGACCCCACTGTACACACCACAGTGAAACAGACACATGAACATTCAGATTGTAAACAGACTCCAGTGGTCAAAACTACCTCATAAATTTACAGCTGTTTACAAATTGAGTAATGTTTTTTTTTCCCATCAGTACATTCAGTAATAAATGTAGATGTAGGTGCTGCATCTTTTGATTGAAATGTGATTTTTTTTTTTTCTTTTCTTTTTTTCAGATTTTAAAATACTAGATTTTTACTTCAGGTTGAAAAACAAAAGACAGAAATGTAAAGAAAATCTGTAGTTTTTTAGAACCACAGTACTGTTCAAAAGTCTTAAGCACCCTATTTTATTTTAGTACAAATTTGGTTTTAGATATTTATTTAATGAATTCTGCCTTGTTGAGTCGTTACAAAATCATTTTATATTTCCTAACATTACTTTTCCAAAAAAAAAAAAAAAGAAGAAAATTATGTCAGTAAAGAAAGTAATATATTATGTAAGAGACCACTTTTAGTAGAATATTTCATGTCATTCTTTTTGAAGTGTACCTTAGACTTTTGCACAGTTTCACCATGTGAAGGGCAGTCCCAAGCTGACACACACCCAGTTGTGGTAAAATACTCAATCTCAGGTTCTCTGAGGTCTGTTGGGTGTTAATGCGGCAAATGTCCAACCTAGAGACTGAAAAGTTAATGGATTTGACAGTATTTCATGACAGGAGTTCATGAGGCACCAAACAGAGTGACAGGATCCTCAGAAGGTGATATTAAACACCTCCAAAGGTACGAGGATGCCGGCGTCCCTGTTTGCCTTGATTTTAGTGGAAGAGAAAGAGGCGTCCAGTTTAGGGCAAAATACCAGCGAGTCATTTTGGAGCCAGTACGAGTCGACTCTTAATGGTGAGTTATTGGTGAACTGAGCCAATTAATCTGCCTCGTTGAAAAGAATTCAGCTCACTATCAGACACGCTGTTTTTACTTTTATTCAGCTCCAAAAATGTACCAAAGATAATGTTGTATAACCGTAACTGTTCAACTGTGAATCATTTTATCTTCATACTTAAAATAAGTTTGTTTAAGCCTTTGGCATGTTTCACATTTCCTGTTCACTTTGTATTGAGCTTATAATTAATCTAAAAAAAAAAAAAAAAAGAACGACATATGCCTTCTATTTATACGTAACACTTATAAATATTTGTCCGCCAAAAAGCAGAAGTGATTTCAGACAGGAAGAAGAGTCACTCCTCCACTCCACTCCACATGATGAAACTTACTGTCCTCTTTATGCTTTACATAAGTACTTCGGTCAACACCTGAGCACACATCAAGAATTAAAAAAATGCTCAAACGTACAGGGAGTGCAGAATTATTAGGCAAATGAGTATTTTGGCCACATCATCCTCTTCATGCATGTTGTCTTACTC
>JAQQZR010000033.1:26777043-26795739 GCA_030068235.1 Notoglanidium macrostoma | reverse complement strand
CTCTTTATGCTTTACATAAGTACTTCGGTCAACACCTGAGCACACATCAAGAATTAAAAAAATGCTCAAACGTACAGTACAGTTCACAATATTGCATCTGTAGTGGAATCTCTGCAACTACCCTTTCCATATACAGAACTGAAAGTTCCTCTGCTGAAAGTAATAATGTGAAGACAAATACTGTATCTATATAATAGCTGTTTGTGCTAACTTGGTTCTTATTTTGTGTTTTTCCTCAGAGTCTGGAGGCTGAAGTTCCAGAGCATCCGCCCGCCTCCAAGTCCAGCCAGGAAATCAACTTCTCCATCGGCTTCACAGATCTCAATGGTAATAAAAAACATGTGACTCTAGAGCAAAGCCACTTTGTTCTTTCCCGTCCACATACTGTATTTACTTTACTCTGAGAGTCCTCGGGTTTATCACTTTGCTCGGTGAATATGGTGTTAATTAGCTGTAAAATCACAGTAAATTATAACAGAGTGCAGGCAAAGTGACGCATAGAGAAGTCTGGCTACTGTGCAGACGGCAGTTAATATCAGATTAGCCTCAAGCCATTTGGGTGGTTGGGTTGGATAGATAGCTAGGAAGGAAGAAAGGAAGGAAGGAAGTCTATTCTCGGTGAGGTTTTAATGTGTTTTTTGTTCACTTTAAGAAGATATGCGTGGCCTTTATTCCCTTTCTTTGCATCACATCGTGGAGACGGTCACATCTACAGATGCTCTAAAGTACATACTTGCTGATTAGAAGATGGAAATGTGCATTTTGGTCATTTTTTCAGCTTGAATTATTGACCGACCAAATGAATGAGTAATTATTTAACCTAGGGTAATACCCATGGTTCTGTAAATGAGGAAACAAAGAAAGTAGCTCGGACCGAGCCACAGAACACTGTTCCAGGGAACCAGCAGCAAGTCGCGTATTCCAGCCAATCACAGGACATGGGGGAGGGGAGGAGAGGGGGGGGAGGGGGGTGTCGTTGATAGTGTCGTTGCCTTGGCAATCAATGAACTGGTGGGCGGAGCTTGAGAAGGAGCCTCAGAAGGAGCACTGAAGGAGGTGTATATTTGTTTGGCTGTTGAGTTCAAATATTAACAATTTTTCTCCAGAATTTTATAATGCACTTTACAGCTTGGCCGATTCCCACCCACCAGGAAGAGCTCTTCTGTCACACAGCTACCAATCAGGGAGGGTGTCGGCTAACACACACTGCCTCGAAACACATGAAGCCAGCTAACCTTTATGCTAAATCATTTCAAACTGCGTCACGGTAAAACACTCGCTAATCTGTGATAACTGTGATTTGCAGGTGGGACAGTAACAATAGTTTTGCTTTCCTGGATTCTCAGTCACAGTTATCTGTGGCATCATCAGGACTCGGAACTCCCAATGATAGTGATCGTTTTTCTGTTGTGCCACTCTGAAGCCCTAAAAGAATCATCTATAATATAATATAATGTAATATAATATAATATAATATAATATAATATATAAATCTGATGTAATGCTGAACTGTAGCAGAATTAAAAGTTCACTAAACAGATAAGCAGTAGCAACCTAAGCGTAATGAGGTGGGCTAAAAAGCTTTCTGATATAAAGTTTTGTTTACAATATCTGATAAAAAAAAGCTTTGTTTTCAATATCCCATATCAGGTATCCGACCTGGGGCTGATATTAGGATCGGAAAATGCTGGATCCAAAGAGAAAGGACGGATTATGTAATAAACTAATAAGTTTTAATGTTAAAGTTGTAATGAATTGAATTATATCGGATACTTTACTTTAATCACTTTATTTTAAATTGTCTGCTTTTGCACACATTTAGATTACCTTATTAGGTAATTCTTTATTTATTTACAAGAAGTTTATTTGAATAATGATGTCTATGTACAGTAATTCTTCTTAGTGTTTAAATAGGTTGAGTGGGTTAGTTTTAAATAACCTGCTTCAATTTTTTTTTTTAATGCTGATTTGAAATCTTAGTAGACTTGATTAAGAAAACTTGTTGGATCAGTAATCAACATCCATATCAGAAAAGGCCTGCTGTTAAAGAGCCTTTTCATTCCAACCCTGACAAACAAAAGACTGTTTTGTCCTTTTGTGTGCTTTGTGCTCTGATTGGTCAACATGTGTTCAGATTTTCGTCTAATTGCACCTAGAAAGGCATTATGATTGCGTGAATAATCCACTTTGATCAGGTTCATCACACCTGATAAAGTATTGGAAAATATAATAATAAATGATGATGTGTTTAGTCTTATAAAATGAGTCAAATGGAGATCAAGTCTTGTAGGTGTCCGTAAATGTCCGTCAAGACATTTTAAACAGGAAGTACACTGATGTGATTCTGTCATCAACGAAAGAGAGGGCAAGATCACGACTTCTAGCTCATTTACACCAGCCGGCCTTGGAGGAAAGTTTAATAAAATGTTTTCAACATGTACTTATTACATTATTCATGAAAGTTTCTCTCTAACATCACAGCGTCTCTAAATGAACTGGAGGATAATGATCTGGATGCGCTGATGGCTGATCTGGTGGCCGACCTGAACGCAACGGAGGAAAAGTTTGCTTCTGAAAGAGGGGGCACCAAGGATCCCATGCCACCCCCGTCTCTGCCTGTCCCTACAGTTCATTTTACCTCAGGCGCCCCTGCAGCTCACCCACACTCCCAGCCTAAAGCCGAGCTGACCCGTTTGCCTAGTAACACTTCTGCTTTGCCTTCTACCACCAACAACAATTCATTGCCACCTCAACCTCCTTCGAATGCTAAACCTTCTATGGTAAATCTGAGTCATACACACACACACGCACACACACACAGACACGCTTCGTGACATAGCACCTCCTCCACACAGGCCACAGTTTATCTCCGTGATCTTTAACACACACACAGGAAGTGACATCTGAATATTAACAAAACAATCAACTGATCCTTGTGGTTACAAAACATATAATTAACAATAACACCAAAAACACATCCATTTCACATTAGTTATATCATCAAAATGTGATCACATGTGAAGGTGTATTTCAACATGGTCATGCCCTGAAAGTTTAATCTCCAAATAAAAACGTGTGACATCACGATCATTTGGGACAAAGGATGATTCATGAGAGAAAATCACACCTGAAACATTTAACCAAGTTAAAAAATAGATATATATTGTGAATGGAAATGACATAAAAAAAAATAAATAATAAATAAATAAATAGCATGTCCTATGTAGCAATGAAAATAAATGGATCATGTTTTTAAAAAAATCACAAAAAAAAGCAAAGGCAACTACAGTGGATAAAAAAAAGTCTACACACCCCTGGTGAAATTGCTTGTTTTTGTGATGCAAAAGATTTAACTAAGATCATGTGAAATACTGTAGCAAGCGGCAAAATTCAAACACAAAAATAAATTAGAAATGTTTCAAAGGGAAAAAAATCTAATAATAATATAAAAAAGCTTGTAATAACCTGGTTTCAAAAGCATTCACACTTATATTTATAATGTTAATAATTATTATAGTTGCTTTATAACGTAACTATTTGAGTATATACAAACATTTTATTACTGAAATGAAAACATTCTCCATTTATTGTGACCGAAATCTGAAATAAGAAAATCAAGAGATCGTTAATATGAGTGGGCGGGGCTTCCAGGGGGTCAGTTAATATCAGCGAGTTCAAAACACCTACTCGACTCCGGAGTCATGTGTTAATTGGCTGATTATCTGTTTTTATGACGAGGTGAAAAGGCTCTTTTTTTGTGTATTTTTGAGTGATATCTCCAATAAAACGTGGAGCAGCCACGCAAAATGCCTGAAGGTTATCAGGTCTGTTTGTGTCGTATCTGTGACGTGACTCTGATCTATGGCGTGTTTTTCAGGAGGAAATTGAAGAACAGATGAAAGCAGATAAAATCAAACTCGCCCTGGAGAAGCTGAAAGAGGCCAAAGTGAAGAAGGTGAGCAGCACATCACAGTCTCTCTTCGGCTAGTGCGCACACTCGCAAATGTGTGAAGCAGTCAGGAAATGTGCGCTCGTGCTCACAAGTCCCCTTACTTTCCACGTAACTGTAGATTGGTGTATTGTCAAGTTTCTTTTATTTTTGGACTTAATATGAAAAGTATTATTATTAGTTGTTGTTGTTGTCTTTAGATACTTTAACATTTTGGGTTTTAGCGCCCTAGATTAACGATCTAAGCGCATGATGCTAGTGCATTTAGGACGTGTCCAAATCGACTTTACTAGTTAAACAGTTAGAAATGACTAGTTTAACAGCAGAAAAAACGGTCACAGGCACATGGTTCAGAAAGCTTGTACTTAGTCTCTTAATTATTCATGGGTGTGTTTTTGGCATAACATGCAATAAACCAACCAGAGTGTCATTTCCCATCCCCTTTAAGAGCCACGTGCGCTTGCTCCTTGGCGGACTGCGATTATAAAGCCTGTTAGTAGTAATAAAATAATAATCTTTCATATAGTAATCTTTTTTTTTTTGTTGCATGTTTGTGCACGGATCTGCGTCCCTGTGTGTAATAAGCAGAGGGTGTGTATATCTATGTAGGCGCATATTGATAATGTGTTCTTAAACTAACAGTGAAATACTGCACCATTGACTTCAGACCAGGTGTTCGTTGGTCGACTGTGCAGTCGAGTTCCGCTGCCTCGATATAGCAGTGCGGTAACGACGCCCCTGACCACACCTCGTTTTAAGACCAACTTGCCCATCTCAGGCTCCACAAGTGCATTTGATATTTAAAGGACACGGGAGCTTGATGGGAAAATGACAACTGCGTCATTCCCAAACTAGCGAAGACACTTGAATCGCTCTTTCCTTACTAATTTACTCTGCTATTTCTATACCCATTTAACCAATCATACTAACCAATGTGTAAACCATCGAGCCTGCTCAGACACGGTGATAATACCACATGCAGGTTTTAGCTTCCTGTCCACCCATGAAACTTTGTCAGCTTTTGAGGTGTTATGTGTGGAACATCAACAGATAGATCTATGAATGTGTGTACGTGTGTGTGTGTGGAAATAAAAGCATGCTTGATCACTACCACGAGGTTTCAGATGATGGACGTCAACATCAAATCCTGTTACTGCTCCCCAGTTGCATAACCACAGACGCCAGCACTGACTGTTTGTATTTCAGCAGACATTCTGAGTTACAAGAGAAAATAATTCAGCATACAGTCCATAGTTTAAAGACATAGCCAAGAAGATACATGAGACTTCGAGCGAGTTTTGCGTTCGAGTCTCCGTCACCGAACAGTCGATAATGTTCATCAGAATAGACTCTAAGTTGAAACTAGAATGAATTCAGGAGTAACTCTTTTTGCTCCTGTTCATAAGTTGCTCATAAGCTTACAAGTTCCCATCAACACAAATGCACTTTTGACCATATGGCACACAAGTTATAGAGGAAGTTATATATAATGCTACTGTCTGTGTCGCATAAATGAGGAAGGGTTTCCTTTTGAGTCTGGTTCCTCTCTTCTGGCTCATCTCGTCTCAGGGAGTATCCAGAATTTCCAGATCTTATATTTGTCTATAAAGCTGCTTTGTGACCATGTTAATTGTTAAAATCACTATACTAAAAAGTGATTTGAATTTAAGTGAATATTGCCAATTGCTGCATGTATAGTTCTAGACAACAATATGGCTCGCACCAGTATATGGATATTTTTAAATCGTGATCTGACACTCACGCACACAACTTAATGAAGCCACAAGACACTAAATCGAGATCATGATAACATGGATGTCACAAGTTGTTTTGCATTTTGGCTCCTATTATGCTTTAATTTGCTATTTTGGTTTGTCAAATTAACACATTAATGGCGTTTTTTTGTTAATTTGATACAAAAAAACCCCTATGCTTTAAAGTATAATCTGATCAGCTACACTCGCAGCTCACTTTAGGGGATTTTTCATGATTTTTTCCATAAACATTCAGATAAGCAATGTCTCTGATGAAGGGAACATCTTCTCTCATGTCATGCAAAAAATCCTTTTTATGGACTTTAAAGGGACAGCGTTATTAATTAATAAATACTGTGATATTTATGTATTTAATGTTTAGTGTTTTAGAGAATACTTACAGCCGACGTGGCGCTGGACTGGACAATCCTGCCCCATGTATGGGTCGAGATCATGCAAGCAAAGCACATTTACGCTAAAATAAAAAAATTCATTCAAAAGTAGTAACATTCTGATTTTTTTTTTTTTTTTTGTATATTGTAATTAGTGAAAATATTTCATTTGATGAAATGGATTTGAGCGTGGGCGCTTCAAGTGCACATTATGGAAATTTTGAATATAAATATAAATTGTACACTGTATTACAATTGTGCGTATACTTGCAAGCATTAATATTGAGATTAAAATATTTGTGGCATTTTTATTCATTTGATATATTTGTTAATATATTTAAAACATATGTCTTGCACTTGTGTAGTCCAAAGTCTAGAAAAAGATCAGATGCTGGTTAGACTGTGATTAGAGTATGTGTGTGTGTGTGTGTGTGTGTGTGTGTGTGTGTGTGTGTGTGTGTGTGTGTGTGTGTGTGTGTGTGTGTGTGGGGACCAGTTTGATGATGCACACAGATGCTACGAGCCCATACACCCCACCTCTCCTGCTCACGTCTCTTTTCCCTCTTTACTGGGTATTTAAATCCAGCCTGATGTTAAACATCAGTCATGAGACCAGGACCTGTGTGTGCATTTTATAAGAGTAGAAACTCAGGAAATGGTTGATGTCACAGGAAACACTAGAGGGATGCATGCCATGGCTAAGAGCAGATGCAACACTGGTTGTGGTTTCGTGGTGTTTCTCTCAGTGGCTGGTCTGTTCTTAAACAAAAACCCCTCTGAAAGTAAGAACCGGGAGAGAGATCGCACCAGCACGGCTCTTATCTTCCTGCAGATGTTTCTTCTCAAATGTAGAGCTGCAGTATTAATGATATTTTCTGCCCAGAGAGAATAACTAAGGTATTGTGTGTGTGTGTGTGTGTGTGTGTGTCTGTGTGTGGTATCATTTCTCAAGATAAAACAATTTTGGCTCTTAAACATTAAAGGATTCCTTTAATTCACAAATTCAAATCAGAATCACGTTATTTCTCAAGTAACAGGAATTTATCTTGGCAGATTAGCGCAAGGACACGCAACGTGCAAGCAGGCAAAGTGCATGAACACACACAAGTGCAGCAGTGAATACAAAACCATATTCAGCATTATTTGCTAAGGGAAGATCAAGTCTTCTTATTGGTCTTAAATAGTTGAGTTCTCAGAAATGTGCATGTAATTAGGTATCCAGGATAATGGCGAAAGCTGAGATGCAACATGAATGCAAAATAAGAGAGTATCGACATGCACAAACAATAATAAATGCTCATTTCTGGTTATTTTGAACTACTCAGACATTTAAATCAGTAATGGTCGTTTTGTCTTAATTTAGTAGCGGATTTCAGCTTTCGCAAATTTAATACCTGCCCTTCAGTGGTATTAATCAGTGCGCGCTGTCACTGCTTCTGTCCTTCAAGCAATGAATCTTAACAAAAAAGCTAAATTCATGTGTTTGCACGGACTCTGCAGCGTTGCACGTTTTAATGTTTTGCATATTCATTACGACGGATATACAAAACGGAGAAAATGAGCTGCGCAGTCCATGCCATGTGAAACAGCTATTTTTCCTGTTTTATGAATTAATACATCAAGACTACAGACATACAGTATACCCATAAAGTCAGTGTTAAACATTAGACACATTAGACCTATAGAGTCACAGGAACACATACGCACAAACGTAGATTGTGTGTTATGTAAGACGGAGACATGAAGCAACGATTTCTGCCACAGCACGTGACAAATGCAACAGTGCAATATTGAAATTTCTCAATTCTGCGCAAATTCGGTATGACTCCGTAAAGCCACTAATCCACACGACCGACAAATGATTCCTCGAGTCGGATTAATCCTACGGAGCAATGTACGTCATGTTTTCTTCAGTTTCTCACTCAAACTTTAGTTCCTATTTGCAATTAGTTCACATTTACTGTTTGCATCTTATGATGTTATATACGACCTGTCATTAAATGTATATAGGAAGCGAAATAATGCTTTTGAAGGACATAGCAGGGATTATTATTGCCTTGAGAGATCGTCTGTAGTTAGCTTGCCTTGCTAATCTGCCAGTGAAGCTAGTACGAAGCATGAAACCTAAATCAAATTGCCACATTAGTGTAAGATTAGTCCTATTTAGTGATTTTAGCTTTGTATATACAGCAGCTGTTACCTTTTCCACTGAATTTTTAAAATGCTGGACAGCAACAGTGACCGTCTCTACACTCCACCACTGCTTGTAAGGCGTGGCCTGTCCGAAATCTTATTTAATCACTTGCTAGTCTGATCACAAGGTCCTTAAGGTCATTAAGGCGTGTTCAGGTTTATTACAGGGCTCTGATCTTGTTTTTGAGATGAAGACTGTCACCCTGATGAGTTTGTTCCTGTTGCCTGGATGAACAATGATGTTTAATATGTGACCCTGATCTGAATTTTCTCTTCAAGGTTTACTATTAAGATTTATTAGGTCGTGCTGTACGTACACGCTTCTTTATCATAATAACGGATGTGTAAATCATCCAGCCAGCTTAGAGACAATAATAGACTATACGCAGGTTGAAGTTTCCTGTCCACACTCATATTTTTGTCATGTTTCGAGGTGTGATCTGGCTGAACAGATCTGTCAGGTGGAGAGGAGCTGTGAAAGTGTGTGTGTGTGTGTGTGTGTGTGTGTGTGTGTGTGTGTGTGTGTGTGTGTGTGAGAGAGAGAGAGAGCGCTCAGAAGGGGTCTGATCAGCAGGGTTATGGTGTGATGATATACCAATGAGCTGTTCTCGATTCTCTGATAAGGTGTTGTTACTGACAGTAGTGCAGCTGCGAATCACAGGTTTATATTAATGCTCTCCATCTAATACATTAACGTTTCTATAGTAACTGCTCACTTTAGTACATCGGACACTCCATATAAAGCATTCAAAGGCCGTGTGTAATCATCGATACGGGAACGTTTTCTGTTAGGAGATTTTGTTTAACATTTATGGAGTAATTATTGTATAACAGTTATGTAGTTTTTGTTTAACATTTATAGAAAGAGTCTCCAGTTTCAGAGGTAAAGCTGTAACTTTAAGGCTTCCGGACAGAGTTAGCATGATATCGCAGTGTCTTGCTAACATGACAATTTTTTTTTTTTATGACTTCAAGAGACAAAAAAAAAAACCGAGAGGCCGGTGAGAAAACAATAGTTTATAGCTACCATAATGTAAGTGATAACAGGAAGTATCTTGTTTCCCAGACGTCATTAAATGTAGCAGATAAAAATTTTATAATTTTTTTTGTTATGAAGAATAACGAATGTTTCGAATCGGCAATTTGCTGTGAAATAAGACGAATAAAACACTTCGTTACAGGTAACCCAGACGCACTGGGACAGTAACAGTAACCCTGCTTCATCAGATCATCCTGTTGTTGTTTATTTTCCTATAACAGCACAACACAGAGGGTTTTATTCCTTACATAAACAACATGGATTGATGCCTGAATGGAGATTCGAGCTGCAGGTGAACCTGGGACTATAAGTTGTATAGAGTATAAGGATGTTCAGGATATCTGTGACGATTTCCCTCAGCTTTTCCTCACACACTGATGGAGTGTGTTGGTGTTTACGTGAGCAGTGTTGGAACTGACCCGTGTGTTGTGTCGTGTTCCACAGCTGATCGTGAAGGTGCAGATGACGGACGGCAGCGCCAAGACTCTGATGGTGGACGAGAGACAGACGGTGAGGGACGTGTTGGACAACCTGTTTGAGAAAACGCACTGTGACGGCAATGTGGACTGGTGCGTGTCTGAGACCAATCCAGAGCTGCAGACAGGTGAGACACACACACACACACACACACACACACACACACACACACACACACACACATATACTGTATGTTTGTCTTGTGAGGACCTTCTACTGATTAATGTAGATAAATTAATGTTATAATACACTTAGATCTAGCAACACTACATTCGTGTTGGACTCTTCTCTTAGGAATTCTTTAATAAACATTCCTTTTAGCAGTTTCACATGAACAAAAACACATTTGTGAGTAAGGATTTACAGATTCCATATTTTAACATGTATTCAAGATTCTTTCTCATGCTATTTTGTTTTTCTGGTGGCTCTGCTTTCACAAGCTACATGACAGTCTGTGATTAGTCATTTGTCAAGCCAGGGTCACTTCCTGTTAAAAATGATGGGTGTTTATCATATAATAAGTGAGGAAAATGACCACATCCTATACTGACAGACCGAAGTCTGGCTTGCGAGGCTAGCTTACAAGTGAAGACATGTGCATTTGAAATTGCGACCAGATGAGCAAGAGCACGAAAATATAGGAAAATTTCTTTTTCCCCTGATGATGATGTGGGTGTGTGTAGGGTCAGATGATGTCAGATCTTTGAGGAAGTAGCTGGGCCTTAATACACCGATGGTTTTCTTTCCTCTTGTCATGAGTCTGTTTGTTTGCCTGTGTGTGGACCCTACACACACGCTTGTGCTGAAGAATACAGGAAAAGCCCCACCGTGTTCAGTTAAAACGGTTTTCCTGTTCATACTCACGCCCTGTAAACAGCCTCAGGCCACCAGCACACCACCTCCATTAAAACCTTTTTCATCAGAGCTCTTTCATCCAGAAGCTAATATTTTAGCACACTGCTACAGTACTCAGGGGGACACTGGAGAAAACACCATGGTTGTGAGATACAGGCACTTGTCACTGGCTTGGGAAGCTCAAGGGTACATCACGTGGAACATTACGACTCTTATAAGGTGCAGCTCTGAGAGTAGTTCTGACTGCAAGGCATTTCACATGTTTATATTAACGTGTTATCGTTTCTATAGTAAGAATTTACACAGAGGATTGTATGGCAAATGATCCACATAATCTGTGAGAGTCATAGATATTAAGTTTTTGTGTTAAGGAGACGTTCATTTAGCATTTATGGAAGGAGTCTTCAGTATCAGCGGATATCCAGTACACATTTGCCCAGTGTAGTTTATAATTTCTGTATATTAAGGACTTAGAATGAATAAAAGAATGCAGGAATAAACTTGCATGAAGCTGCTCTGACCCAAGAGTCTCCTCTACAGAGCGTGGCTTCGAGGACCATGAGAACCTGGTGGAACCTCTCTCAGCATGGACACGAGACAGCGAGAACAAAGTGGTTTTCCAAGAGAGGAAGGACAAATATGAAGTTTTCAAAAACCCACAGGCAAGTACCCCTGAAAATCTCCCACTGATTCTCACCTTGCGTTGGTGTACTATGCGCTGTGGACTTGCCTAACGCTTCTCACCTTGTGCTTTTTTTTTTTTTTAATGTTATATTAAATAATGTATTTTGCAAAGGAAAAAAAAGCATACCGTGCCTTGCAGAAGTATTTTCCATATTTTGTAGTGTAGCAATTTGTTTTTATTCAACGTTATATGTCGCGAACCTACACAACACTGCCCGTGATATAGAGATTAATATAGGAGAACCAGTCGAGCAGAGTAAGGATGGCAGAAGTCAAAGAAACAACCTGGAGGACAAGGGGAACTTTGAAGGAGCTGGAGAGATCTGCAGCTCAGATGGGAGGAGCTGATTGGAAAAGCATATCCCGGGACCTCCACAAGCTGTTACTGCGCAAAAAACCATGTAAAATTCTGCATTTGAGACTCGGCTAACTTGGAATAAAGATTTTCTTGTTCAATGAGATCAAAACTGAACTTCTTGAGCAGAACCCAAGCACTACTTATCACGTGGAGAGCACCATCCCAACGGTAGCATCATGGGAAGCTTGGTACAGGGCAATCCTACAATCCTGTTCTACCAGTCGCAAGATTATGGAAGATTTAATCAAAACTATTAAATGATTTAATAAAGATCTTTAGGATTGTATCTCGTACATTATTTATAGAAATAAAATATATACAAGTAAATAAAATAAAGACAACTCCAGAGACATACGGAAACATTTAATGAATCAGAACAGTCTAAAATCTACAAAATGTATTTTTTATGGACGTGAGAGCACATATTGGAGACTCAACAAACGGGGAACTCGTTGCCTCGGCAGCAACCCGATACAGTGCGTCATGGTGGTGGAAGCATGGTGATGTGGGGATGCAAGAAATCTAAGACTGGGGCTTAGCCCAGACCCCAGTGTGATGAAGAATTGATTGAGAATCGCAAAACTTTTTGGGACAGAAGAAATTTGCCGTTAGCCTATGGTCTCCATCCACACGACAGAGCTTGAGCAATGGGTAAAAACATCAGGATCCAGATGTGCAAAGCCGATAGAGAGACGTATACCAGAGCACTTGCAGCAATAATTACAGCCTAATGTGGCATTAAACCCAGGCAACAAATGTCATAGGTTAGTCATTGTTAGTGTTAGTCTAAGTTTAGTTGATTAATTACTACAGCAAATTTAGTCAAGCCAATTTGAACACTTCTAGTTAATAATAAGGAATATTCCTTTGTTTATTCACCTTTGCAAAGGTGAAAAGACGCGACCGTTTCTGACACCTCAGTCTGTTTTTATTCATTGATTAAAATGTTACGTTTCTTCATACATTTTGAGAAGGAAGAACATTTTGGAGGAAAGTTTCAGCACCAAAATACTGAGCATGTTTCTACACTCTGATGGAGAATCACATGCACTTATCTGTTCAGTTCTGGCTGTACAGAATTAAGTCGTCTATGAAGCAGACCTCGAATGCGAGACTTTCCCACGCCACGCACATGTTTTTTCCATGGATGTCATTCTCTTCATGCATATTTTGTTTCATATCATCATCATCATCATCATCACAAGGTGAGACTCGAGGCCTGAAAGAGATGAATTATCCTTGGAGTCTCGTCTATTTTTCTATACTTATCTTTTAATTATACTCCGCCAGTATGGTGCCTTTTTAATGTTTACGAGTCTCTCAGATATAAACTGCAGCCCGCGTGTCTGATCGAGGAAGCAGCAGATGTGGTTACTATACCAGGCTTATTATCATGCACAGAGCGTCATCATCTTCCGTCATTAATTCTCTGTGTGTCTGTTCCAAAATGAAAGGAAAAATTAAAGGAGGCCTCGTTTTTCATCCAAACAGCTGAAAAGAAGCAGTACTGACTTCCATAACACTACAAATAATTACAGTACCACTGTATAAACCACTCAGATGTTATTATACAGCAAATACATTAATAATATTGTCCTCATTACAGAACTTCTATTTGTGGAAGAAGGAGAAGAAGTCACTTAAAGACACAAAAGATAAAGATAAAGAGCTCCTTCTGGAGGTACGTGAGTTTTGGATTTATGTCCCTCTTAGGAAATAACGGTGCTTTACTTTATCTCCAGCCTAAATAAGTGAAAAGTATAATATAGTCTCATGCTGCTAGAGGAAAATAATCAACCATGGGGTAGTGTGATGATGTGAGTTGGTTTTACCACCATGAAATTGATTCTTTTCCTCCTGGAGTGTTTTTAGTCCTTTTACACCACAGCAATTTGTCAATGATTACAATGTTTTATTTATTAAACAAGGAAACATCATACTTTTTTTTTTTTTCCCAATTTATAGTTATGTTTAAGGTTGTGGAATGTTTGTGAAACAATTTGCTTCCTGTTCTGGCTTGCATCATAGCAGCTATGAACAGTCGTTCCCTCACCAGCCTCTCTCCCTTCTCTCTGTTGAAGTTAATAAGGAAAAACACAATTAGCTTTAAAAAGTTACACAGAAACTGCAAAGAAGTGTCGACTGTTGGAAAGAGCTGACTCCTTCCATCTAATGTTAGCTAAACATCTCCTGACACAAAATGTCACCATATAAACTATTACACCCATCTTAATGTTTATGGGACTCGTGTTCTAAAGATGTTCCTGTCTAACTTGTCACTGGAGAACCGATAACAGATTAGAATGAGTGTTATTTAAAAAAAATTATAAATTCCAGTGACAGTCAAGAGTTCAACAGCGCTGTAGTATAAATAAATAAATACTGAAATCTATTAAATAACCTGTTTATAATAAATCACCCGAATTTAAAGTAACACTGAGACCAGCGGTGCTGTGATCATTAGGCCTGATCTGTGTGTGTTGGGTGGTGTGTAGGAGAACTTCTGCGGGCCGTCGGTCATCGTACCTGACCTGGAAGGAGTGCTGCATCTGAAAGAGGAAGGAAAGAAATCCTGGAAACCTCGCTACTTCCTGCTGCGTGCCTCTGGATTATATTACTTACCCAAGGGGAAGAATAAGGTCAGAATGACAGAAAGGACACACACACACACACACACACACACACACACACTTTCTGTTTCTGTCAGGTCGCACACAATCCTGCCTGACCCCTTCCATGTTCAACATAAAGTAAATTAGAATTAAAAAAGTTCTGTCCGTGGCAGTTCTGTGAAATCTGTCACAGATTGAATTGAAACCATAGCTCTGTGTGTGTGTGTGTGTGTGTGTGTGTGTGTGTGTGTGTGTACAGTATGTGCATGCATGTGCATGTGGCGTGCGTGTGTGCGAAACCTCACCATTCACCCTTGTCTTCTAAAAATACAGTACACCTCCACCTCCCCACCACACACACACACACACACACACACACACACACAACACTCTAATTACAGTCGCAGGCTTCAGCCCTTCATTGCACAAATACACATTTTTACGACAATGTTAATCTCTTGGTCTATCGTCATCATTAAAGGTCCGGTCTGTAATTCTGAACATTTACAGATGTTTAGTTTATAGACGTTCAACGCCTGTAATGACCCGTCATCGTCAAATCACATCAAAGATTCATTAAAAGGACTATAATCTGTAGTATTGCCATGCAGTAGATTTAAATTCAGTGAACTTTTCTGGGCCAGAAATAAGCCCTGCCCACATTGCTGCATCGCTCTGCTCCTTTTTACAACTTAGGCTTTAAAAATGTTAATGTTAAGGTTCTGGTGAAAGTTCTACGTAGAACCATTATAACAACAAAGTGAGTTCCTGTCAGAAAGAGTTGCAAGGAGAATGAGTGTAACTGAGTAAGTGTGTGGAACAAACTTCAAATAATCTGTCATTATTTTCTTCTTAGAACCTGTCTGATTAAAAAAGGAATCGATATCTAGGCACTACGTCCGAGCAAAATGGGTTCTTCAATTGTTCTTTTGGAATTAAGGCTCCTTGGCATTGTTAAAGGGTTTTACTTGGACCCATTCTGATAGTGAAGAACCTTTAAGGGATCTCAGAGAGAGAACTGAAGAATCATTAAGTTTGGAGATTTATTTAATGGAAACTGAAAGCATGCAGCTGTTTTCACTGCAGTCATTTTGGGATTTCCTTCACAACCAATAAGGGGAGCTTTAAAAATGACAAACTGGTACTTTAAATGAATTCACATTTTAATCAGCATCTTGAATTGTATCTCTCTCTGTCTCTCTCTCGCTCTGTCTCTGTCTCTCTCTCTCTCGCTCTGTCTCTCTGTCTCTCTCTCTCTCGCTCGGTCTCTTTCTCTCTCTGTCTCTCTCTCTCTCGCTCGGTCTCTTTCTCTCTCTGTCTCTCTCTCTCTCTCTCGCTCTGTCTCTCTGTCTCTCTCTCTCTCGCTCGGTCTCTTTCTCTCTCTGTCTCTCTCCCTCTCTCTCTCTCTCTCTCTCTCTCCTCTCTCTCTGTCTGTCTCGCTCTCTCCTCTCTCTCTCACTCTCTCTTTCCTTTCTCTCTCTCTCTGTCCATCTTTTAGGCCTCTAAGGACATGGTGTGTCTTGTGCAGTTCGATAACGTGAATGTGTACTACTGCAGTGAGTATAAAACCAGATACAAAGCCCCAACTGACCACTGCTTCATCCTCAAGGTGAGTTTACTGAACACACACACACACACACACACACACACACACACACACACACAGAGTCAAAAGAAACCTTAATGGAAGGTCAGTGTTGTAACTTTTGTAGTTTACACCATAGTATAAGAGGAATAAAACCCTTTTTTTACATCCTGTTATACAATAATAATCAACTCTGCAATAAACAGTAACTCTGCTTCACCACACCATTACTGATTAGTTTCCTATAACAGCGCCACGCGAAGTGCTTAATTCCTCACTTTATTTCTTACTTTATTCATCATTTTATTTATTCACAAGATGAACAAGCACAGGAAAGGAAAATCAAGCCAGTTTTTGACCCCAGTTGAACAGGATGAAGGTATACGGGGTGGTATTTATTTAATGGGCTGATATTAAGGCTGAGATGGTGTAATCTTACACTCTGACAAGACTGTAATGTGTTTAGGTTAAAGGTAATCATTCTGGGGAAATACTGTATTTCTTCCTGTACTGTGCATTACTGTAAGTGGAGTGATCTGTATTATTCACTTCCTCATTTTCTAATATGTTTGTTTTATCAGTACCTGGTTTTACTTTTTATCAAACTTGTTAAGAAAAAAGGGAAAACAGTTGAGTAAGAGACGGAAAGAAGTGAAAATACATAAAGAGGAAGAAAAATGTACATCTGTTAATCTGGTTGATGCGCACACACATGCGCGCACACACACCCACGCACAAAGCACACTTTAGTCTTTTAGTGAATGTGTGAAATGTGTATAAAAAGAGAAATGACTGAAATGAAGATCGTCTGCTAGAAACAAGAAACGAGTGTTTCTCAAATTATATACAAGATCTGTATTATATGTGATGCTGTTAACTGACATACATTATACAGCCAAAAGTTTGTATAATGCAAACATAAACATTCTGTGTGCTTCAAACTTTGTGGTAACAGTTTGTGGAAGAACGACACATGGGTGTGATGGTCAGGGGTGCACATACTTTTGGCCATATAGTGTATAAATGCCTTTAAAAATCGGTATATTGTAGGTTGTATCATTATGAGTATTGTCATACATTCTCACTTTGGAACAGGTAAGACGTAACTAATAACTTATTATAAGATATTGTCGCCAAACATCCATCCAAATCAACACACACACACAATCATTGTAATTGTCTGTGTAATCACTGATATGATGAGGTTTTCTGTGAGATGTTTATTTCGCATGTACTTATACTAATGATGACTGTTGACATAAATTTAAGATTCATCATTGTATAAGAAAGAATCAAATACTTCAGGATAAATAATACTCAACATCGAGGTGTTCACATTAACTCTACTCCGTGTCGGGCTGCATCACACCACCCCGTCGTTAATTATCGATCTAATTAATAGACGGCTGGTTAACTCGGAACGTGTCAGGAGTTCTGAGGACTTGTTGTTGTGCTTTTGTAGTTTCTGTTGGAGTGTTGGTTGATATTTGTTAGTTGAAGCAGTTTGATGCTTATATTTAGTCTGTGCTGAGCTACAGTGGAAAAGCTAAAGTGCTGAGTTAACTGAATAAGAGCCTTTTAAGGATCTGAAAGTCCACTATCTATTAACCTCGAAACCATTTATCAGCAGAAGCAGCCGTGAGGCAGGAGTTACAGTACATGCCAGTTAGAGCTTTTTCACCCCTGTGTTTTTTCAGGGTTTCGGAGTTTGGTACATTTGGTAAAAGTGTGAACACTATTTTTGATCCTGGAAGCAGTCTGGAGAACGATCGGCCGGTCAGGGCTGCATTTCACACCAGGTGTGGAAGCTATCTGCTCTCAGGGAGAAGGTTGGAACGCCTTACTGATCTATAAAACCAAACTTTTACCGGACTGGAACACCGTTATTAGCTCGCACTTGTGGTGCAAGTGCTTTTACTTTTACGAGAACATTGCAAAAAACATCTCGTCATCCAAAAAGTGCTATTGTTTGCTGCTTGAGTGTTGGTACCAAAGGAAAATAATAAAATACAGCAAACAGATGAGCCTAGTGCTAGGTTCGGGTTGATTGACAATAGTTTCAAGAATCAACAACAGATATCACGATTGCTATCAAGTTGAACAATTTATATGTCTGCTGGAAAAAGTGGCAGCTTTAAGATTAACAAAAAATAAAATTGTTGTATTTGAAATATCTATCTATCCATTATCCACACCGCTTATCTGTCAGGGTCATGGGGAAGCTGGAGCCAATCCCCACTGAGTTTAGGTGAGAGGCGGGGTACACCCTGGGCAGGTCACCAATCTATCACAGGGCCAACACAGAGACGAACCATTCACACTCACATTCACACCTATGGGCAATTTAGAGTAGCCAGTTGACCTCATCTGAATGTCTTTGGACTGTGGGAGGAAACCGGAGCACCTGGAGGAAACAGTGCTAATCACTGCAGCACCGTGCCACCCACTTTGAAACACGTGCTTTGTTTTCACCTATTTTGTATCCTCTATAACCTTATTAACCTGCTGTCCCACTTCAGTGCAGAGAAACAAAACATCTTTCTCTGGATGCATTTTAGATCAAGCCATGAATGTCTTTGCTTCCAAAACATGAAAAGGAGTTTAAATTCTGAAAGTGAAACAGCGTGTTGTTTATCAGGCCTACTTCCCTAACAAGGAATTCAATAAGTACAGTGAATCCGGAAAGTATTCATAGCGCATCACTTTTTCCACATTTTGTTCTGTTACAGCCTTATTCCAAAATGGATTAAATTCATATTTTTCCTCAGAATTCTACACACAACACCCCATAATGACAA
>JAQQZR010000033.1:26757954-26772242 GCA_030068235.1 Notoglanidium macrostoma | reverse complement strand
TGTGTGTGTGTGTGTGTGTGTGTGTGTGTGTGTGTGTGTGTGTGTGTGTGTGTGTGTGTGTGTGTGTGTGTGGCAGATCTCAGCAGGACATGAAGCTGTGCTTATGAGTGATTTATTTCCCAAGTCACAAGTGAACACATTTATAAGTTACAGTGTTCTCAGCTCGCTTATATTCAGACGTGGATTTGCCAGCAACCGTTTCATAATTATACGTGAACAAATCTCTCTATCTATCTCCAGTGTCTTGCATAATGACATTTTACAAATTTAGTAACACTTTAATCAAATGGTAAAATTCCCAGTTATGTCCATTTCAAATCCATGTTAAACAGTACATCAAATATTTCAATATTTCATTGTGTTACTAATTTTAATTAAACGGAAATATCGGACATCTTTGGGTTGCATAAGTATTAAGCAGTTTTTTTCTGAGGTCTTCCTGAACATTTTGGATGTTCGTGTTTTTATTCATTTGTTTTGGCAAAATTGCTCAAGTTCTGTTAGATGGGATGGAAAGTGTTGATGTTGTTTTCAAGCCTTGACCCATTCAGACTGAGGTGTAGGTTTTGACTGGATCATTCTAACACAGTCAGCTTTGGCAGAATGCTTACGGTTGCCCTCCGTTCTCTGCGGAAGAAAAGCATGCCTATGTCATGATTCTACCACCACCATGCTTCACAGTGAACATGGTCCTATATGTAGCACTTTGTCAAGGCCAAGAAGCTCATTGTTTGTTCTCAAACCAGAGAACCATTTTCTAACATGCCTTTGGCAAATTCCAAATGGGATTTCTTGTGGCTTTTTTTTCCCCAGCGATGGCTTTATTCTCACCACTATTCCTTAAAGCCCAGCTTTCCGTGCAGTGCCCAGGCTTTGGTTAGTCTGTGGACAGCTTCTTCCTACACAGCTGTAGACCTAACCCTGACCTATTGGTTGATTTTCTGACTAATCCATTCTTTACCCAGACTTTACCTAGTCAAAGTACCATCTTCTTTCCATTTGTTTTAAATAATGCACTGAATGGTGTTATGTGGGAGGTTTATAGTGATAGTCGAGAGCTCACAGATACTTATTATGCTGTTTATGTACGTATGTTTTCTAAGAAATTCCAGAAATGGGTGTATTTTACTTTTAATAGCGATTGTGAGACACTTTAATTGCACACCGGTCAACTTCATTCAACAAATGATATTTATAACGTCTGATTGGAGCAAATTTAGGTTTTTCTCAGCGACCGGGGTGAATTCTTATGCAGTCACAGCTTATTTGTTTATTTATTTATTTGCAAACCACATCGATTTTTTCGATCGATCCTCACCTAATTATTGAGGACAATTCCCAGTTAATTCCCAAATCCCAGTGAAGTGCATTTCACCTCTAGGTTGTACCATTACAAAATGTGAATATGAAATGAAAGGACAAAACATCAGCATGGCTTCATCGGCTCTAGAGTTAATGTGTCTGAGAGGAACCAGTGCTGACTCATCAACCACAGCTGGTATCAGCAAACTGCATTTTTTTTTCATATCAGCACATTTAGCTGCATAATTTGTATTTAATTCCTGCAAGCCTGCAAATTGCAGCTTGTTCTATAGTCCATGTAAAACAATGGAGATTTAGCGAATCGAGATTCAGTTCAGAGCCCAACTTATTGTGAAAAGTACTATACACCTTGTTAATGAAGCATGTGATGTCTCTCCAGCATCCTCAGATCCAAAAGGAGTCTCAGTATATCAAGTACCTGTGCTGTGACGATGAATGGACCATGAAACTCTGGGTTACGGGGATCCGTATCGCTAAGGTGAGATCAACACAGCGAGAGCTCGTCACATGTCTATACGCAAGCCATATTTATGTATATAGTCCATGTTTGTTTAACTTAATTACAATGATTAATTTAGCACGTGGAGCATTTATCCGTCTTTATTCTTTATTCTTGTTGCATGCATTTTAAAAGCTGGTGGATCGAGGAATTAATGAGGCATGAATTTGCATTCCCAGATTTAATCAGTGTACCCTAGCAGGTTCATAATACCCATAATGCATTTTGCTATTCCTAGAGAACAAGGAGTTTTTTCTGTCTTATCACAGTTTGGTGTAACTCCACCCCTAAGGCTTTGTAAGCTGTGAGTGGCGATATTGAATAGTAATATAGTTCCACATTAAATTTAAAGTAAGTACAGGTTCTCTCTGTTATTTTGCAAAATTGTTTAAGATTATGAAGCTTAATGATGCCGCTTGAAGCATTAATATGAGAATATGGATTTTCCACTGAATCATTTCATTTCATTTCCTGCTTTGCATGAATCAGAGACTGAAACAGAACTAAGCAAGCATGGGATCAGGGTTTACTGTAAAGAAATTACATAAAAACATTAAAACCGACGTGTGTGGGTGTTTGTTTGTCCCCTGCAGTACGGTAAGATGTTATACGAGAACTATAAGACCGCCATGAGAAAAGGTTCATCGCTGTCTTCGGTTTGGACGAACCGGAACCTCCAGCCGAGTCCGTCATCCTCCAACGCGTCTACTCCATCTCCAACACCGAAAGGTAACCAAACGCATTACAAACTAAAGCCATGTGTATTCTTAAATAAAATACTCAGATACAGCTCAGTGCAAAAGTTTGCACACCCCGTACTTTATGAAATGGAATGATGAATCTATCAAGACCTCTCATGATGGTTAAAGTTTCACAGACGTTCCTACATTAGCACAGGTGACAGATATGGCTCATAATTAACTTTCTGGATATGAATGTAGAATTTCATTCCACCCCACTTTATGAACTTTCCCGCATCTTCCGCTGCTGTTTGTTTTGAAACTTTTACAAAGACATTTTATTCCTGTATTTTCTTTCCATCTCAATCTTTGGTCATTTCTGAATAAAGGTTTTCACTGATAATAACAATCTAACAATAGTTTAATATTCTTCAGCTCTGTGAAAACTGAATACTTTTTGTTTTATGCTGTGTGAAAGCTGATTCTCATAAAGAGTTTAAGTGTGTTTTAACTTTTCCTGCCTTAAATAAGACTAGCCTGGTTTAAGGTTTATAAGCCTTAATGAGACAGGCACGTCAATGGGGACGTAAACTTTTGCACTTTGTTAACGAATATAACTGCAGACAGACCCAATCATTCAAACATCTGAGGAGACTCGGTGGTTATTTTTAATCAGGCGTAGGCATGAGATACCAAAATCATGGCTATAAATGGTCTAACTTGAATCCTCAATTTAATATGTTATTAAAAGTCATATTTTGAATTAAATATTTGGTAGCAATGAGTGAAAAGTTTGCCATTATGTATAATTCCAAGACTGAAGTGAAGTGTAGACGTAATTATCTCCTTGCTTATGTTCCTGTAGCCTTGATGGTCTACTTCACTTATTTTATAATATAAATACGTAGGTGCAATTTCATGGCCAAGAAATAGATTTTGAGCAGCTTAACTTGTGGCCACACCTTGTTAAAAAATAACCACCATGGACATTAGTAGCCCTGTACTAGCTTAACCATTTTTAAATAGGGAAAAACATTAAATTGTAAAAATAAAAAAGGTACATTTCTAATGTTTCCACCAAGAAACCAAAGGAGAAATGCAAAATATATCTGAATGAAATAATTACAATTGTGTTTTCCAGCCAAAGCAGCCAACGGACACGCCCCTCAGCCTCGCTCGGAGCCGGCGCTCAAGGTAAACATGCTAATCAAATTAAAAAAAGGAAGAGCTTGGAAGAAAGAGATGTATGAAAGAGAAATCTGTCCAAACATCCTGTTAACGCACAATCTGTTTAAAATATTTCTAAATTGTAACAACGCCACATACTTTATTCAAGCGCTAACACATGGACGCTCTTAGCGCACCGTGGTGTTGTCCTGTTTTAACAACGAACACCTGATATTGACTCAACTAGTGCTTTCATTTAGAAGAAGAGCATGTGTTGTGTGTTATAAATATTTCCCAGCTGTCCGTAACAAAGTGTGGAGAGAAGAAGATCGAGGCCAGATTGTTGTACATGCTGAAAAACTTTGCCAGCGAGCCACATTAGTTTGAAACAGGGTAGAATTTAGGATACTAAAATACAGCACCCGTTAGCACCATGACGAGTCGTCTGAGTAAACCTTAAGCTACATAGCGTGTACGAAGAGCTCAAAATAAGCCATTTGTGCTAAAACTAGAACCGTTCTACATATGATTTCTTCAATCTGTGTGTTTAAAATGTGTCATGTTCGGTGTCTAAATTCTTGCTTCTTTAGATTTGTACTTGGCTTACGATGCTAATGTAGCTAAAAAGTAATGGATGCTAATATCTACCACATTATCGTGTAGCATATCTAAATCATCACACTTGCATGAAAAAAACCCATAATTTAGCTTACTGACACCATTTATTCATTGTGTAACTCTGAATTAGGACTGTAATTAAATGCGGAAGTTTGCATCCCTTATGAATTACTTCTAACTAACTAGCTCTGTGACGACCTTTTGACCTGTTTGAGACGCTAAACAAATCCACGAAGCTGTCTGAGGGAAGTGTGTGAGGATTTAGACATGACTTTCTATTATCTGTTGGCTACATTAGCCTCGAGTGCAAAACTTAAAAAGATCATTTCAGCAGCAAACACGATTTGTAACGAATTCTAAACATATTTCTGTGTGTTTTAAGGTGCCAGCTTTCATTCCGCCACCTCCAGCCGACGACCTGCCCCCTCCACCACCAGACCCCATCCTGCCAGCACCTCCTCCGCCCTCCATGCCTTTAAAGAAGCAGCTCTCCTCAGTCCCCCCTCCTCCACCCTCAGCCTTTCCGCTTCCTCCACCTCCTAGCGACGACATTGAGCTTCCTCCTGACTTCCTGCCTCCACCTCCTCCCATGATGTCGGGAGAGCTTCCTCCACCTCCTCCCATGATGTCTGGAGAGCTTCCTCCACCTCCTCCCATGATGTCGGGAGAGCTTCCTCCACCTCCTCCAGATCCGTACCTCCCACCTCCTCCTCCTTCTCCTCCAGCTACAGGTGGAGATCATCTTCCACCACCTCCTCCTCCTCCAGCTGCAGGTGGAGGTCCTCCACCTCCACCTCCTCCTCCTCCTCCTTCCGGAGAAGGATTCAATCGCTCCACAGGCTCTCAGAGGAAAGTCGCACCTCCGCCTCCAAAGAGGACTACACCGTCACTAGCGGCGCCCTCTGGTGGTGACTTCATGTCAGAACTCATGGTGGCCATGCAGAAAAAACGTGGTGGGCAGTGAACTTCACCCTTTTTTCTACAGAGGAACTGACTTCTGACATAATACATGTTCTGTACATATGTGGATTTGTCTGGATCAATATTTTAAGGACTAAACCATCAGTGCTAAACTGTATTGCATCTCATTTTTTTTTTTTTTCGTTTTTAGGTAACAGTTGGAACTGGGGAAACAGGAATGAAATATTACGATAAATATATAACGAATGCAAGTTTTATTCACAAATGCCGTTCAGGCAGGTATTTCTGATAATATTTAAACAGATTCAACATAAAATCATGTGTTTAAAAATCATTTTTAATAAAAATTAAATACAAAACATTATTTTAATTATACATCACTTGTATACAAATTATACAAAGCTGAAATAAGGGTTATATTCAGACTGTATGTACTTTTAAATCATATTTGCTTTTTTGAGCAGAAAGAAAATGCATAAGGAGCAGCAGCGGCTTAAATTACAGGCTGTAGTCATTTTTTAGAGAAACCCTTTAATGGGTTGAGTCGACAACATTAAGTCTAGCAACTTGGGTTTAGAGGTACCCTTGTTTGAGATAATGTTATTAACCAGGGTTGCCAGGTTTCAGTAAAATTACCAGGCTGCAAATATCTTAAACAGCAGAATCTGGCAGAAAAAAAAAATCAATCATCGAAAAGACATTCCCCATTTCTTATTTCTGGTGTTACAGATATTATCTACTCCCAATCCATCTCATTTCTCTCTCATAATATTTGCAATATATCTAATAGAAATGGTTCTGTATATCATAGACACAGTCTGCACTTACAACATGCCTTTGTTGTGGAAATGTATTCGATTTAATTACAGTTATTTGATATAAAACATAACACATCTAGCACAACCTGGCAACCCTGTCATTAAGTGCCCTGGCCTCTGCGCCCCCTGAGCATGGGGCAGCGTGATTCCCGGCCCAACTTGTCGTTGTTCCCATTTTTGACCATTAGGTGCAATAATAACTCTTAATAAGATGAGACTTTTATTTTAAACTTAACACTTTAAATAACATCTACAGTATATTAAACCAGTTTTAGTGTTTAAATGTACTTATTTGGAATTCATACACCATATAAAATTATATTTTAAAAAAAGGACCTAGAGGTAGGTGTCTAGATGAGGACGATCAGGAAGAGCAGCTGACCCTCAGCTCTGAAGCCCAGGCTGGAGGTGGAGTAACCTGCAGAATCTGCGTTCTCATCCGCCACAAAGGGATCCATCAGAGTGTGAATCAACACTGCCATCTGCAGGCCACGTACGGAACAACCATCAGACTGCAGAAACATTTTATAAACTGTTCTTCCTTGCAGAAGTTCTGAGATTTAAATGAGAATTTAAATATGCAGCATTAGAAAATAAAGTCTGAAGAGGCCAAGTTAAATATTTTTTAACATGTCTAGAAAAAATATATATTTTAAATAATATTTTTTAAATGGATAAGTACTTTAGAGTGAAACTCTATCTGAACTTCCTCAGATTAGACAGTTCCTCACCTCAGAGAAGTCGTTATTCTCTACTTTCCTAATAGCCATCCACTTACTCAACATGTGGAGTGGATTAACTCCTGCATTTCACCACGCATTACAAAACACACAGAGTTCATGAGTGTGTTTATTGTAACACTGTAGTCAGTGTTACACAACGGAAATGACGTGGCGCACTCAGGAGGACGTACCTCACATCCTCTGATGCCAATTCTCTTCTGAATCACTCACCTGAGTCTAAAAGGCAAAGTGTTTTAGTTCATTCTTTTAATTCTCTGCACGTCAAGTTTAACCCAGTCTGAGAAATAATCATGTGAGGAAAGATCCCAGAGAACCCACATGCTCTGTAAAAAAACCCACAGATTCCATTTCTGTATATACAACACACACACACACACACACACACACACACACACACAATATTGCTCATCAGTAGTGATGTAGAGAAAACATTTCGCACTGAAAAGCACTGCTCTCATGTCGCTTTATTGCTTCTTCCTAAAGCAGGCGCAAATTAAATGCTGACCTTTTTCAGATTTTAATACAGTCCCATGTCGCATTGCTTTTTTTTTTATAACCGAGTTGCAGCCGTGCAACACTGTGTCCAATCACAGGCCTAATCTGTACTCGGGGGCGTGGCTATAATCTGAGAACAGAACCTCCTTCATAGGCTGATTTTCTCCACACAACATGGATGGTGGATCTGATCAAAAAGTGCATCTATAAACTAGTAAGACGCATGCGATTGGAGGCTGACGCTTTTACGCCGCTTCTATATGTTTTGGACGAATAGCAGGGGGACGAGGACCTGAGTGATGGAGTTCGAGCAGACTCGCGTCACACAGCTGTCTGAACATCATGGTAAAGTCTGCACCAGGGTCCTCCGTTAGCTAAAGAAACATATAGAAGCAGAGAAAAGAGAGCGAATCCAGAATACATAGCTACGCTGACCTAAAAAGCTACCCATGACATTTATCATTTCTCTTCACCTTTAACAGAAAGGCGATGAGACATGCTTCACCCTCGTCATCACCGAGAAGGCCCAATTGTGCTTTGAAAAGGTCATGAAACATGGAAAGAGAAAGAGAAAGAAGCTTACACACATATCTGATGTGAATTCGGAGCTCTGTACAGTCAACGCAAGACAGTAAGCCAATCACCCTGGAGGCTTGCTATCTCATCCTGCTTAAACATGAACAGGATACAAAATAAAGATCTAATTTTGCCATGAGCATAAGTGTGTGAGTAAAGGAGAGCGCTGAGATATATACTGTACATACCCTGTGAGATATAGCAAGGAAAACATGCCTCAACAGGATGATTTTACTCTTGATGCATATGAACACAGGAGAAAGAGAGAACACATACAGTACAAGTCCAACGTTTTTCTTCATTTTGACTATTTTCTACACTGTAGAACATTACCGAAGACATCGAAACTGTGAAATCTGAAAACTGTTCTGCACATTATCGGCGTGATCGTCCCCAGCGTCATGAGGTTTTATCATGATGTGATACTGTTGTCATGTCATCCAGCTCTACCTCATCATTAATCATATACAGGTTGATATGTCCTTGACATAAATGGATTAAAACACAGCTCTTATATTTAATATGAAGTGGGAGAGAGTCTGGACAGAATGATTAAAAAAAAAAAATCCAGTGTGTTATCCAAGTTCCAGCAAAATTTCCATCTCAAAAGCCCTGAAATGAGTCAAACCAATTCAGGCATCGAAAAAGGGAGTTCTTCATTTTCTCACTGTGGTGCGCACACATTTCTGAATCGCAGTATGTGCAATACGCCACTTTATCATCATCATCATCATCATCATGGTGCAGGCATTAGCGAACCACAATCTCTCTTTCCTGTTTTAAATCATTGCACTTTATCTTACAGCAGAAACCGTTCTGTAGATCAGACACACTGTCTGGATTTGCACTCCGGCTTTGTTTGCTGCAGAAATTGATTGGATTTCATTCTGATTTGCTTTAAAATGAGATCATGGGGACCATGGAGTATTTTTAAACCAGACTACATTTATTTAAAAATAAATAAATAAATAAAAAAAGACTGTGACTCCAGGACCTGTGTAGGGGAGAAAAGAGAAAAGAAACAGCACTATTTCAACAGTTTATATTAAAATATAGCACACAAGTAGAACAACTGTGGTTCAATCTCATTCATTTATTTCAGAGCCTACCTAACCGTTTTTGAACTGAAAGTGTAAGTACATGTTTGGGAACATTAAAGCAACTTATCATCATGACAGCTTTCAGCACACATTTTACAAAATCTGTTTTTGTATAACTCTATATTATTCTCACAAACTGCTGCAGAATAAGAGGATACACTCTACTATAACCACAAACAGAGCTATAGTGAGCTTTAACATCACGTTTTATACGGAATATACAAATTAAACACGTACAAAACGCATTCAATATTCACTACTTAAAGCTGCAGAAAAGCATAACACGGCCATGTTAAAGATTTCATTATCTAAAACACATGAACTCAACAAAACAATCCGCTTCTCCTTTGTTTGTCATCAGTAAAAATACTTCCGGGTTGTGCGGTGTATTTTCCCCGACTACCACAATCTGCACGGTGTGCTGTTGCATTGTGAATCACTCCACCCACCCAGACTTCCGGTCTCCTTCTGATAGGATGGACCTCAGCAAGCAATTAGGTAGATATTTATTTGCCTGGTTAAATATATTAGTAAATCAATATTAATATAATAGAATCTTTATAGAAATTATATTATAATATTAATGAATCTATATACGATTAATAAAATCTTCTTCTTCTTCTTCTTCCTCTTGACAGGTGATGCCTTAATAGTAACAGAAATAAAGTTGCTAATTAATCAAGCTACCTATGAGGCACTTTTAAATAGATATATTCAAGGTTTAAATAGAATCCATACATTGTTTATTACGTCCAAATAAAATAACTTCAAATGTATTATTTTATTAATAATTTATCATCATCATCATCAGTAGTAGTAGTAGTAGTAATAGAAGCAGTAGTAGTGCTCGAATAGTAAAAAAAAAGAAAATGGAGCTTGGAAAAACAGCTGCATTCTTTTTTACATTCTAAAATAAAAAATATTTGTTATATTATTTAGAACATTGTTGCCATTGTTTATTTATTCTAGTGAGGTTTTTTTGATAATACGTCTTTATTAGAACATGAGTACATAGAAAAAGACAAGGTGTACATTTTTCAGTTATTATTATTACATCACATTGAAAACAAAAATAATCAGTAAATATTTGATTTGTGTATTATATAATATTTAAGTGAAGTACCGGAGTCATACAGTTTAGTGTGGGATTTTCAGTCAGGCGGAAGTGAGAGCTACCCCAGGGGTCCTTGTGGATCAGGAAGTGGTGAGGGCTGCAGCGCTACACCGGTCCTTTGGGTTGAGGGCAACATGGCGGTGCAGTGGCGGCGCTGCTGGAGGGGGCATGGAGCAGTTAGCGGGGTGATAGACGCTCTCTGTGGGGTGAACCGGAGAGCGGTGACTGCGGGGGAGAGAGGACCCGGTGCTGGGGGTTTAGTTAAAGAGGTATGAAGAAAACACACACACACACACACACACACACACACGGAAGTGGGGAAGGTCACTGAGTGGGAGTGTCTCAGCTCCTGATCTGATCTCACTCTGCACTCACTCTCACTTCCCACACAATTCATTCATTCATTCATTCTACTAGTACTGTTGCTATTATTATTATTATTATTATTGTTATTGTTATCAGTAACACAAGCTTGCCTGCAGAATGAAATTCGTAGTTTGTGTAACTCATCCTGCCCAATCAGATTTCAAATAAAAGATAAACAATAAATAACAAATAAAACGGATATCAGCCATGTTTAAAAATACAAGTTTAAAATAGTTGTCTTGGTCATATTTTACAAAATCTCTCTCACACACACACACACACGACTGCATAGCCGTGTGTGGGTCTTGAGTTTCAGACCTAAAGGTCGTGACCTCCCCGGTGTTGTTTATGAACTAACGTTAACCCCACACACTCACACACACTCTGGATGTTCCCTCTCAGGTGCTGCTTCCTGTCAGACACACACACGGCTCCGTCAGACCCAGCGCTTTAACACGGTAAGTATTATTACAGATCGGTGTGTACTGTAAGATGTCCCTCCCATTCCGAGTGTGTCGAGTGTTCCTCAGTGGGACAGGTGTGTGTGTGTGTGTTCTCCAGGTACAGAAGTCGCGTTGTTTACCCGGAGACCCGGACCTGCTGCTGCTGTAGGATTCACAGTGACGCCAAGTTAAAGGATCCTTTTTCACTCGCACAGGAGGATCTGAAAAATCTGTACGAGGACATTAAAAAGGTGAGAGTTTATGTGTCAGGCTGCTGTAATGCCACGTGTACGGGAATGAATTTTTAATCATGAGATGTACGTTTAAAAGCAAACCTGTGGGTAATTGACACTGTGTCCTGATTTACAGCTCTTTAACGTGTGTGTGTGTGTGTGTGTGTGTGTGTGTGTGTGTGTGTGCGTGCGCACTCCAGCAGCTACTGGTGTCCAAAGCGGAGCTGAAAGCACTGTGTGATTATTACTTTGACGGGAAGGGAAAAGCATTTCGGCCCATGATCGTGGTGTTAATGGCTCGAGCCTGCAACATTCACAGCAACAGAGACGGGTGAGCTTCTTATTCCTCACTCGTGTGTGTGTGTGTGTGTGTGTGTGTGTGTGTGTGTACACAAGCTGCTATAGAACCTGCTAAACGTTACAGATTTAAACCTTTGAACTTTATGACACGATGAGCTGTTTATAGTCGGCGTGTAAGAAGGGACAGATGGTGCAGTTATGCGGAGTTTCCGCAGCAGGGTGGTGTGAGGCGACATCATGTGACTTATCATCCTCACAGGTCTCCTCCTCTCCTCTCCTCTCTTCTCCCCTCATCTCTTCTTTTCTCTCGTCTCGTCTCTTCTCCTCTCTTCTTTTCTCTTCTCTTCTCACATCTTTCCTTCCCGTCCCTGCTGTTCTTTCCTCCTCTCCGATTTTAGTCTTCGATTATGTAGAGTTCCCCAGAATATGGAAACGATAGCGTATTAAAACGAGAGCATTAATATAAACCGGTCGTTCCTGTCCGAGCCGCACTGTTACACACACACACGTAACACACACCTTCTGTCCAATCAGACTGGAGCGTTCAGCTGTGCTCTGCGAGAACGTTACGTTTAGTCCCTGGACTGCAGGCAGCTGAAGAGATTCCTGTATTTAATAGTAACTGGCTGGTCGATTCGTTTAGTTTATGCCTGAAACAGCATCATGGGGTTTTTCCCCAGACGTGAAACATCACCGTGTCCCTGTTCACGTTCTCTCACCGTGTGTCAGGGATCTGCTCCCGGCCCAGCGCTCCATCGCCATGATCTCGGAGATGATCCACACGGCCAGCTTGGTGCACGACGATGTCATCGACGGTGCAGACACGAGGCGAGGAAAAACCACTATTAATGAAGTGTGGGGGGAGAGAAAGGTGGGTGTGTCCAGGAGGGCGGGGCCTGTTAGTGTTATTCACGACTGTACGAAGGGATGGAATTGATTCAGGTGGATTGATTGTAGTGAAATCGTGTGTGTGTGTGCGTGTGTGTGTGAAGGCCATCCTGGCTGGTGATTTCATTCTCTCCGCAGCGTCCATGGCACTCGCACGCATCGGGAACAACACCGTCGTGTCTGTGCTCTCTCAAGTCATAGAGGATCTGGTCAGAGGTACGACATCGTGTGTGTGTGTGTGTGTGTGTGTGTGAGAGTGAGAGAGAGTCTCTACACTTGAACACTACCATCGCTAATTGAACAAAAGGCTAACGAGATGCTGAATTCTCTCCATCGCAGGGGAATTCATGCAGCTGGGATCCAAAGAGAACGAGAACGAGCGATTCAAACACTACCTCGAGAAAACGTTTAAGAAGACGGCGAGCCTGATCGCGAACAGCTGTAAAGCAGTATGTACGTTCTGGCCTCGGGAATAACGCGCTGCGGACGAGGACGCCAAACCCAACACGTCCTCTTTTTCCTTTCCTGCAGGTTTCCATTCTGGTGAACTCTGACCCCGAGGTGCACGAGATCGCCTATCAGTACGGCCGCAACGTGGGCATCGCCTTCCAGGTAACGCTCCCTGCGCTGGCTGATCTGAGCTCATGCTCACTGCGCTGGGGCTGCTTCTGAAATATCACATCACATTTGTCTTGTTTACACTTAATAAATAAACCCCAAGGTCCGTAACACTCTGGCCTGCAGCAGCAGTTCTAAGACTTGTACGGGTTTTTTTCTTTCTTCTTCTTGTCATCAGTATGACAATGTGTCAATTACGATTCACTACCAATAAGGAGATATAAGATATGCACCGGATCAAAAAATATGAAAAATAACTCATAATTTGCATCCCATGGCTTTGTTTTATTAGCTATGGTAAATGTTTACTTGGAAAAAAAAGTACAAAATTAAAAAGGTTTTGTTTATTTAAATAATTGTAAATGGCCTGGCACAGCCTACCTGCAGTACCTGCGTGGTCCACCAGGGGGCTGCAGTGCACGCTGATCTAGTTAATATACACGCAGTTGTCAGGTCTTGGATAAAATGTGCATGTGAGTACTGAGTACACATGATTGTGATACTGAGCCATCACACATGTGAACAGCGCAGTAACTTTAGTTTAACGGTGACTTTATTTCCTCTAGCTGGTGGATGATGTGCTGGACTTCACGTCGTGCGCTAATCAGCTCGGGAAGCCGTCAGCCGCAGACCTCAGGCTGGGTTTGGCCACCGGACCTGTACTGTTCGCCTGCCAGCAGGTACCTCAGCTCTGAGTCAGTCCTGCTCCTGCCCTGCTCAAAAAAAACAATAACAAACAAGAGTGTATTTTGCAGAGTAGAGGTAGTGGAGAGGTCGGTGCAAGCGCTGGAGTCCCAGAATGCAATGCAGCCAGTTTATCTAGTCCGCGCAGAGGCTCGTCTCGTTAGCGCTCCACGAGGTGGCGAGGTGATGTTGTTGTGAATGCTGTGGGAGCTGATGTGTTTGAGCAGATGTGCAGATGAGATGAGAGAGCTGAACAGACTAAATTACTAAAGCGCCGCTGCACCTCTTTAATTAGAGATGACGCGAGGGCGAAGTCTCACCGCACCACTAGCCACAGGTGGTTGAACGGCATTGTGGGTAACGTAGGAAACTTCGACCAAAGTGAAAACAGACCAATTTGTTAAAAGTGAGAACTTTGTTTGAGAGTAAATCTGTTATAAAGATTGAGATGCGAGTGGCTCAGAGCTACAGTTTCTCCACAGATCTAAGACCGTTCTCAGGAACTAAAACCATCTCGGTGTATTATTTGTTTCTCTCTCTCTCTCGCTCTCAGTTTCCGGAGCTCCACTCTATGATAATGAGACGTTTCGGTTCAGATGGAGATGTTGATCGGGCCTGGAGATACGTCCTGGAGGTGAGTTGGAGGGAGGGAGAGAGAGAGGGAGGGAGAGAGGGAGGGAGAGAGGGAGGGAGAGAGAGAGG
>JAQQZR010000033.1:26717983-26732136 GCA_030068235.1 Notoglanidium macrostoma | reverse complement strand
GACTTGGACATGCAAGTAAAAGTGACTTGAGACAGGACTTGGACACGCGGGTAAAAGTGATTTGAGACAGGACTTGGACACGCGGGTAAAAGTGAATTGAGACAGGACTTGGACACACGGGTAAAAGTGATTTGAGCCAGGACTTGGACATGCAGGTGAAAGGGACTTAAGGCTCGACATCAGAGTAAAACTGACTTGAGATTCAGCTTGAGGGTGACAGTAAAAGAAACTTGGCTAGGGTTAGGGTTAGTGACTAGTTGCGAGCTTTGCTTTCCTAGCAGCACTTACAAGACAACTATATCTTACAACTATCATCTTTGGCGGATCTGTTTTCACTCAGAGTCTTAAAGAAACTTAGACACCTGAATATGTGGAAGACCTTTTCAATGGCAATTTATACTAGAGGCCTTTATTTGAATATAAATTCAAATAACTACTTATAATAATAAGTCTTCTTTTAACGCTTATGGTTACATTCGACAAGTAAGTAAATTAATAGAGAAAAAATAAAGCAAGGGTTTAAATTCTAGTTTGCGACACTCAACAACTGTCTGTTACACTAAATACAGTTTTCCCAATGATCACCGGTGGCGGTGGTGAGCTTCGACATACCAAACCCTTTCCTTAGCACCCGCCCAAGAGCATATTAATCTCGCATTTTCTGAGGTAAATGCAATTCTGAGGTAAGCCAAGACCTTACTGTAGGGAGTAAAAAAAATTAAAAAGAGATTTTTATTAAGAGAAATTATGATGACAAACAGAGAATCAAGTGCTGCATCAATAATGCATGCTCTGATGTGGGCAATGAGGTAACTTTATTGAAGAAAACAGCATTATTCATTCATACAGGAGTAAAAGCACTTCAAATTACAGCCAGTGTTATCTGGTGTGACAGAAGCGCAAACGGACAAAGAAAGAAAATGGTCTTGCTGAGGTTTAGGGCTTTAAGTAGGAGTCAAAGATGAACAGGGGATTATAGCAAAATCTGACACTGTTGTGCAATTTGAGGAAACAAGTAAAGCAATCGGAGGCTCCAGATGCAGAGGATGAAAGCCTAAGTGGCCATCTCAGGTGTGTAGGCAAGGGGAAAGATCAGAAGTTAAGGTCTATGCGAACAGCAGTGGGAGCTGGAGGGATTGGCCAAATGTTTTACAAGAGTGGGCATGACTGGTCAGGAATGTCTGTGGGTGAAGGCCAGATTGGTCATAAGCATCTGCAGGAGCAGGAGGAATTGGTCAGGTATATCCAAGATAGCATCTGGGAGTGAGGGAGTGTCTGCAGGAACGGACGGGATTGGTCAGGAATGTCTGAAGGAGCGATCAGGATTGGTCAGGAGAATTTATCTGAAAGTTCGGTTTGAGATGATTTCTGATGTAAGCCACTCTAGATAACTGGGCCTGTCAAAAGTACTTCATAGAATATAGTGTGTATGGGTACAAGCCAAAAGCCAGTGAGAACGGGAGGGGTTGGTCAATATTTCTCCAGGAGTGGGTGGGACTGGACAGGAATGTCTGCAGCAGCAGGCGGAATTGGTCAAAATTCCTTTGGGAGCTCAGCTTGTACTTGTAAGCTGCTCCATGAGTCTATCAAATGAGTGAATGTAAATGTAGTGCAACAAGCCCCAACATGAGTGAAGCTTTATTTAGACTGGGATAAAACCAGACCAGTCACTTCTACCCACTTGGCCTGAAATGTATGGAAATATGTGTGATGAAGCAAGCTGAGGTTTAGTGTTTAAATGATGTGTAAATGGAAGAAATATATTTTGCCAACATCACAGAGTAAAGTCCCAGCGGAAAATGTAACATTCACCTCCTCCTAAGACGTCCTTCAAAAACCACGGCTTCTCTGCAGTTGACTGGTTTAAGCATCAGCTGACTAGCAATGTAAAACTCATCCGCTGCAGTAACAGAGTGAACCCTGAGTGGGCGAGCGAGCCTGGCCTGGCTGAAGATGCACTAATCCTCTAATGTGATGAGTCAGGCTTTGGTGGAATGTCTGCAGGCTGGATAGAGTTTGAAACTCGTTACAGAGAGGAGAGCGAGCCAGAAAAACGCCTCAGCCTGAGGACAAGCGAGAACTACTGCACAGAATTCTCCCACACCAGTCCGAGTGCATGAAGCGCATGTGCGAGAGAGAAAATGAGACGGAGATGAGGTATTGTGTCAAAATGAATGCACTTAAACTTGAGGTTTTGACGAGGTGTCAGACTCATGCGGCTTATAAACAATTAAAGTTTGAGAGGAAACCCCAACTTTGCATAACATTGAACAACGCAACTTCATGCAGCTTTAACACATTTTGAAAGGACGCTGGCCTTTTCTGCAAACGCGTTACATCCTGCTTGTAAATAGAAGAAACTGGGGGATTTGAAAGCGCCACATTAACAACCACCGTGGCCAATCGGAAAGCTTTGTTTTAACCACATGTAGTGAATTATTAATGGCGTGGAAGTGACCCGACAACAGCCTGCCGCACTTATAGTCACTTTACGAGGCCGGCATGATTGAGCAAGTCAAACAGACGCGCCATGAAGATGGGCTTTATAGAGGAGTGACAGCATGAAGGCGGTGTGGCGTTAGCCCACAACCATGCTGTAAACTCAAGGTTCTCGGGTCTGATAAGACCAAAAGTGACCTTTTTGACCTTGGCACAAAGTGCTATGATTGGCAGTAACCCAACACTGCTCATCACTCGGAGATCACCACACCAACGGTGAAGCACGCTGGTGGTAGCATCAAATTGTCATGGGGTTGCTTTTAATCAGCAGAGACTTGGAAACTGGTCAGGACAAGGACTAGGCTGATACAGAAGCATCGCAGAAAGCCGCAGCCAAAGGCGGCTCTACCAAGAGTTTACCAACAAATTTTGTTCGATTAAGCTTAAAAGACCAAAAGATACATATCGCATTCAAACATGGACAAAATCAAATAGTAAAGAAGCTCATTTCAATAACAAGGTGTACATAATGTGGAAAAGTTAGAGAGGGAGAATACTTGCAAGGCACCACAGAGTACTGTAATGTCCTTACTACACATCAAACCTCAGACAGTAAGTCACCGCTCTGCTAAACCTTTCATGGTGCTACAAACTTCAGCAGAGATCTGATGATCGCACAATTTCCGGAAAAGTGTCTTTCACAGCTCGAGCTCGTCTAATCTGCGTAAACCATGATTGTGAAGTTTCGGTTTGGCATCAGCATAAAATAACAGTCGTTTCAGAGCCTTTACCTGGCACGGGACGCTGTAGATGAAATAATCTCTGGCACTCTGACGTGCGTGTTGCTTAATTCAGACAGTCAGAACACCGTTTGCATGGCCTTCGCTGTAGCCAACACTGCTGTAAAGCCTGATCGAATCGGAGTGATTAGAATGATGGATTGGAGTGTGTAAAAGGCAGCTTCGGAGAGACGTCCAAAACCAGCCGAGTCGCAGTCTGATTTAATTAAGGGAGGTTTCCTTTGCTCTGGGCGGTGAGGGAGAAGCTCAGCTACCGTGCCTGTTTCTGACTCGGGGCGAAAAATGAGCTCTAATCTCAGGGAAGACTACAAAAACAACGAAGAATTCCCCGACAACGTGTCCGTGCATATTGGTGCTTTTTATTATTTTCCTGACTGAAATAACTCATTGAGAAAAAGCTCGGACAGACATCCGTGTGCCTCCTAAAAGACTCGTAATGGAAATAGCTGGCTTCTTGATTTGAACGTGGGAGTAGCTTTTGGAAAATAATCTACAAGCTCATCCATCTAAAACTCTCCTGAGTCCAATATCTCTCTCACACACACACACACACACACACACACACACACACACGCACGCGCGCGCACACACGTCAGCAGCTGAAGAGCAGGATGTACCTTAACTCCGTGCCCCACGTCGTCCAGCATGGTGTAGTCTATTGGTTTTCGGATATACCTCACCGGCCTCTCGACGTTAGCTGGAGCGATGATCTTATGTGTCCTGGTTGTGTTCTTGTTAGTGGTCAGGATGCCGATCTCTCGCCTGGCCACCTTCTCCTTATGGATATCCACTGTCTATAAACAAAAAGTGACAAAAGCAATTAAACCATGATGCAAAAACAAGCTGCACAAGTTGATGCCTTAAGAATCGGCTTAACAATCTAATGATGTGTGGTGTAGGAGCAGCAGCCATTAACACACAGCAGCCATTAACACACAGCTGGGCCCTAAAATCTCTTTACACAGCACACACACACACACACACACACACACACACACACACACACACACCAACTCAATGGCTGTCCAAAGTAATTACAGTATTTACAACAATTTGCACAGAAGCACTGCAGAGGCAGTCAGATGGAGAGATGGTTTATAATGGAATTGAGGTTCAAACACAACAAGATAAGAAAATGCGTAAACAAGTACAGAAATATATTACAGCGCTAACAATTTATGTTGAACAGAAACGTTTGCGAAAGTTGTTTTCCGGGATGAAACGGAAACTATTCTCCAACAGCGCAAGCTGCAAGAAAAAAAAAATCACTAGACACGTTTAATAAAACCACAAGCCGCGCCGAGTAAACGCGTTCCTCCTCAAGACTTTCCAATGTCGGAAATCCTACAGCTTTCGCTCTGACTGCGCCAAAGCCCCGACACTGGAGACTCCTTCCACGAGTGTTGCGTAAACCCTGGAATCCTTACAGAAAACTTCACATTGCCGATTACACACATTTTTTAAAATAAATAAATAAATAAATAAATAAATAAAAAAAATCCACAAGTACTACACAAGTACGTTGTTGCTATAGAAACGATGGCAAATTTACAAATTCAGGTGGTGCGCGCATGTGCGAGCTTATATGGCAAGCAACTTCCTCCTAATCGTGATCATTCACACGGCAGGTTCACTGATCTCAAGGTCTGAACAGCTGTGGGAATGTAAGCCCTGACAAACACGCACGCGCACGCACGCACGCACGCACGCACGCACACGCAGGATTCCTTTCATTCCTTTCTCTGTGGAATGAGAGCAGTGTATCTTTGTCTCGTATTTCAATATCAGTCCCGGCCTGCGACTCGCCAAAAACCACCGAGAAGCAGCACATGGGCACACCCAAGACATTCAAACAACACACTCCACATCCTGGTTTTGAAACCTAACACCCACTAAAGCACGGTGTTGTTCATAATCCACTGCAGACTGACTGGTGGAGTTACTCACCGCTCACCTGAAACAACCTTCAGACAACCAGATTCTCATAACACCTTGAACATCTGATCATAAACCTGGTTGTTTTTGCTCGTTATATTCCTTTCAATTCTGTTTTTCACAAAAAAAAAAAAAAAAATCACACCCTGCCCTACAGATTCATCTCGGAGCGTCTGCATTTGTGACTCCGTTGCCGCGGAGATTAGTAAGCGCTGCTGCTGTAATCATAAAGACAATCCTGTGCTCATCCACACACAGAACATCCTGTAAACACACTCGCTGTTTGTTTTCACTCTTCTACACCTGGATTCCGTAATCGCACAAAAAAAGTGCCATGCAGCCAAATCGAAATGATGCGACGCATAAACCCACGACACGCTGATCAGGTTTAATGGTTAGTCGGTTTCGTGAACACACCAGCATGCCGTCCATGAATAGAAACTGCGTGCGAGAGTGAAGAGGTGCGAGAGATGGGACTGAAATATCATCACAATTCTCGAAAACGTTTCTATGATACATGACATGCAACATAACGTAAAAAATAAAAATTAATTATGATCAAAAAATTATTAGAGAAAATTGTAAAGAAAAAAAAAAGAAAAAAAAAAAAATATATATATATATATATATATATATTATATTATATATTTTTCCATCCGATATATATATATATATATATCGGATGGAAAAAGGAAATGATGTCACACTTTAAAAGATTGAGCTCAATATTTTAACGTCAAATCGGCTGCTTCTTTTCAGTTTTTGATGAAATTTGTATTTAATTTACTAAAAAAAAAAAAAAAATACATTAAATATTTATAGAATGACATCGTGATATCTTAGAAAATATCTCTTTTGTGAAATAATTGGTCACAATATAGATATTATAGAATATCACCCAGCCCAGTGTGTGTAATCCCTTTCTAATAATCTTGTATTAAAGGATTTAACTCATTTTCTGAGGCAAGTAAACGGTGCGAGACAGGGCAGTCCTGGCAATTAGTACCCCACACACACACACTCACGCGCGCGCGCTCGCACACACACGCCGCCTAAACATGCTATAACTATTTTATAAGTGTGATTGTGAGCAAGTCGAAATCCAATAATCCGATTTCTTGTCCGTGTTCAAACCTTCACCCAAAAAACATAAGCATCTTTATAAAAGCTGGCAAAACACTTAAAATAAAGATATCAGATTTATAAAAGCTGAACCACCTGCCACATTCAGACCGACTCTTAACAATTATACATTCGGCCATTTCACATGCAGATCAGAAACCGCAGCTAAGAGACCCGCTGCACATCTCGCACCACGCGACGTGGTGTAAAGTTCAACCAACGTCCACAGCAGGAAACTGAACAATTGCAACACCTAAGAATGTTTTCCTGTCAAACAAAGCGCACAAACCCCTCGCAGCAGGAACTGAGGTGGATTAGCAAAGGGTGCAGGGGTGAGTGATGGGGGTTTACACACACACACACACACACACTAATCATTTAGTCCAGTTTTATAGCTCGTGACCTCCTGTAACCCCTCGAACGAACGTGGCGTGCAATCAGGACGGGGGGAGAGGGCACACGGCGCTCATGGATGGGAGGCAGACTCCAGTGCTTTAGAGTCATAAAGCAGCAGTAGAAAGATGCTGATGATTGATTGATGGATGGATGGTGTGTGTGTGTGTGTGTGTGTGTGTGTTTGAGACTGCACCAATGGAAGCAGTTCTTTATCACAGCAAACAAGCATGCAGCTGGCAGAGGGAGGGAAGTGAGAGGCCGCAGAGGCTGATTTCATCTCCTTCCTGTGTGTAAAAATACCGTCCAGGCTGCAACCACCCAGTACACACACACACACACACACACACACACACACACACACACACACACACACACACACAGGAATCCTAGAGTATAACGTCCTTGACAACAAAATTCTTTGATTTGTGATGGATGTCTTTGCGACATAAGCTTTTTCAGATCTTTAAAAAAAAAATAAAAAATAAAAAAATTGAAATGCTGTAAATCTCTCATTTAAATCGTCCTCCATAGTTTGCTATAATTCATCAGAATTGCTTCTGAGGGCCAACTGAAGGAACCTCGGCGTGTTTATCGTCTTTCAGGACAGCAGGAGGATCTTAGCTGTCCGGCGAACAAGAGGGCGGCGCTATACAGAGAAATGAGCATGTTGGATTCTTCGTTCTTATTAAAACTGCCTGGAAGCTCGACACAAACATCGTCGTCTAATGAAATAATAGTTTCGGAGCTTCACCGAGAGCTCGGTTACAGCTGAAGTTTGTCCGCCTCCCAGCCAATCACGGTGGAGGTGGGCGGGTCCATTCAGGCGCATCGGCTTCAGAGAGCGACTCCGCTCCATCTGAAACGGCTTTCCGACACTGAAGGAGTTGGAAGCCGGTCCCCATAGATGTATAATTGCGCATGAACACTCACTTCCTCCCTTCCTCTCTCTCATCTCGTTCAATCCTCGGTCACTGATTAAACCGTTCCACAGATGGAGGAGAAATGTCACCGTCGGAACGCTGCCATCCCGCCCCGCCCAATCCCACCGCAGCTGGATCCAGCAGCTATTTCTGCCAGCTGTCTGCGCTTTCCGTGAAGAGCGACCCTGACTCATTCTTACTCATTCAGTTTTCTTCTTCCTCTGTCAAACGCCTGAACTGTGGAACAAGCCATGTCTGCTCAATGCACGGAACATCATGCGGCCGAACGTGGAGTGCTTGCATCATTCACATTTAGAACTGAATATTAAGTAAATAAGGCAGTATAAATGCTAATGGCATTACATTTCAGTCAGTCATTTTTATCCAAAGCCACTGCTGACAAAGCATAAGAGCCTACAAGGCGTCTAGCTGATGCGGTTACTCGTACAGCAAAATAAGGTATACAGAGGGTAACGGTAATACGCTTACTCGTCAGCGTTTTTACAATAAGCTGTCCGAGTGGCGCCATCACTGAAACTCTTCTACCCAAGCTACTGATCGTTAACCTTGAACAAGTGAGCAAACAAAACCTCCTTTTACAGACATTGCAGCATTTTAACACTCTAGATAGTTTTCTGGCTTCTTCATAATGATGTATTTACAGATAAATGCGGTATTTTCCAGGCCTGAGAGAGACAATAAAATTAAAACTGTAGCTCCGAGACTTCAGTAACACTTAAGGGACAAAAATCACTGATCTTTGTCTGTCCACTAGGGGCAGTTCAGAGTCTCCTCAGCACCCTCAATGCCGGATTGCTTTCAATCGTGTGTACGCAAGACGGCTGCCGCGCCGTCAGAAATGAATGCTAGACGTCCGAGTGCTGCAACACCAACGTTAATAGTGGAGCCATGTGAATGTCGCTGCCTTCAAATGGTGCTGGAAATATCGTAATGACGTGGAGGACGCACGCGAACGCCGCCACCACCACGTCGTAGCTCCTACTGATGAAGTTCTAGGAGCCAAGCGTCACTACCAAAAAGCCATATGTCTTCTTGGGACATTTACAGCAGACGGTAAGATTTAAGTAGCAATTATGCATGTTAACTGTTCAACTTGTCGTCGTTAATGATGCAAAAACACCACCTTGAGTATCAACACTGACCGGTTTCGTATTCATTACGGTTAGCATTTCAAATTTTAAAAACCGCTCACGTCGCCTTCAAACCTACAGAATGATTAATTTTACGTCCCAAGCCTCGGGATTTTCCAGGCGTAGCGTAAATCGCTAAACGTTTTTACGGACAGGGACGTGCCATCTATGGGATGTCGGTTTTAATCCTTCGGATGTGCGTAAAGGTCTCAGGGGCGTGTGTGAATAATGTCTCACATCTCCGACGCTTTTGCACGCTCGAGTATAAACTGGACTTTATGCCGTTTTATGAGCACTTCCTTTCATTTTTTGTGAAGATGGGGAAAGTTGAGGAAGATCAGAAACGTCTTGCTGATGACAAGGCACACCCTGGACTGCACGCTCCTGATCGTCCGGATATTTATGATCCCGTGTAGCTGAGGGTTGGGGATCATCACTGCTCCTGATTGTTCGCCATGATGAGTCATGAAGGCCTGGTGGTGTCTCTCTTCAGTCTGGGCAGCGATTTAACCCCAGTGTGGTACTAACAGAGCGGTGCGGCGCCATCATTTTACAGTACGTACAGCGATTTAGAGAATCTAACCAAGCACAGAGTGAATACACTCACAGCTACAATGATCCAAGAAGGGGAAAAAATTAATTTACCTATACGAGAGCGTAATGGCGTCTTCATGCAGTGCGTTTCGACAGCACTATTAAGCCCCGAATGGTCCGATGAGTAAGTGTGTGACTCAGTATGACCCGATCCCACACCTCCCTCCCTCCGAGCAGCCATTTACAGCCTGGCAGCTTCCGCACGCTGCATAAATCTCACGCTGCCCTGTAAATTAAATGATCCAAACGCAATTTTTTGCGAGGTGGTTTAACCAAGAGTCTGAGCCAGCCGGGGTAAAACTACGCCCTGTTCACTACATAGTGCACTACATTCAGCAGCTTCGTAACGTCCAAAAGCTTAACGAGAAAATCCAGTGCACTTTTTTTATTCCATAATAAACAGGAATGCAACGTTAGAGAGACAAAATTCCCATAATGCCTTGCACCGTTCAGTTTAATTCACTCATACCTTCATGGTAGAAGATCATTTGAGACAGATTAATTGTTTTGTGGAGTCGTGGGTTTGGTTTATATTTGATTACTTTATTATCCTTCGGTCAAACAATAGTTAACGTTGTGACAATGTGACCACCGTTTCAGATTTCTCTGTTCAGAGCTGATGCTAACCTCCATCTCCGGTAATCTGATCACAACTATACATGATCGAGTGAACTAGTGATTCAAACTCCAGCTCTTTTCAGGGAGTCAGATCATTTGACTCATCCCACCAATAAGACTCGACTCTTCCGACTCCCAAGCGGTTCATTTTTTCCTGTTTGCGCTCTTTTGCCCCACTGACCTCCATGAACAACTCTTTGCATCGAGTCTACACGTCTCAGGAACTGTACTGGACCGATAAACGCCAAAAACAATATCCTGGAGTCAAAAAAAGTCATCCTGGAACGGACCACGCCCATCGGGATAGAGATGCTTCAGTCAGAAGAGCTTAGAACTGATTAGTGATGCTTGAAGCAAAGCAAAAAAAATTATCAACACCTCCAAAACAAGAACACAGCCACTCATCTCGGTAAATACTGCATGCGTGTGTTTGCAAAGATGAGGATTGCCCTTGACAACTGCTTCAAACAGGAAATGACTCAAGCTTCGGCAGTTTCTCAGTGTGGCATCCGCTAATAAATGAACCGTGCACAAACACACAAAGCATAACCAAGCAACACTGCAGCCAGACACACCCACATGTGGAAGTGTACTCATTCACACTTGCACATGCGTGCACGTGTGTGTGTTCTATTCAGTTGCCCAATTGAGCAAGGTTTAATAACAGAGCAAAAGCCGCACATGATTACATGATTATTTTAGGCTCGGGAAAGTATGACCAGATGTTTGTGGGATGCTGGCAATTACCAGTAGCCTCCTCCTTCAACACTGCGAGTGTGAAAACACCCTGTGCATCACACAACAACACACACACGCTTCACGCTGTTCTTAATGTGGCACCCGGTGAGAAAAAAAAACAAAAAACAAACAAAAAAAAAAAGACAGACAGACACCCGTCCAAAGTCCAACTGACGAACGACAAATAACACCAGGTGCATGACTCAAGGCCGTTTTTGACGTCACAGGCATGGAGCTGCGTGTCAGGACCGATGACGAAAAAGTCGCAAGAGCAAGCGGTTTCGTGTTTTTATCAAAAACAGCACGTTCACAGCTCGAACAGCTCGAACTACCAAGATCTTGTGACGATGAAGCAACTGGTGCCAATGAAAGACTCCGGAAGATGGGATTGGAGAACGATTTACAGGTAGACAATCCGACATCTATCGATCATCCATCAGTCCACGGAGCACATTAATTAAAGATCATCTAAAGCCATGACAACACTATTGATTCACATCAGCACCAGCACATCCAGATCCCTGATGATGGGAAGGAGGTGTGTGTACTGCGATATTAAAAAAGCAGCGCTCTACAGTGGGTCTCTCGCTGTCTGGCCTCTCTTATGAACAAGCGTCTGTGCAGGAAGAAGACGGTATCAGTGCTTCCAGAGGGACTGACGCCTCACATCAGCCTCAAAGCAAAGCCACGTAACAGATTGAGGGCGAGGAAGATGGATGATGCCAACATCTTCGGGCGTCGAGTCTGGTTTGGGCTTCTGTCTGAAACACAGAGCTACTTAAATGAAAGATTCACCAACACTGATACTGCTGTCGGGCATCGGTCCGATAGAGCAGTTCAGTTCTGCACTGCGACACACGCGTAGAGTCAAGGTGCGATTCAAGGCGCCTTTTTCTATAACAGCATTTGTGAAGCATTCATTTATGTAAGAAATTATTGACTAAAATACGATCAAACAAAACTACTTTCGCTTCCTTATCAGCTTCTTCCTGCTTTTCTGTTTCCACCAATCACGAGTGATCACAGTGGGCGGGACATGACGTGCATCATAAGCTGGGTTTCCACTGCAGTTTGCCTCAACATGGAAGCGATGAACATCAACTTAATGGGAACACGGCGGTGTTAGGAATGCAATTAAATCTGGGTTTTCTCTTCCCGTGATAGCCATCCCAATCAAACGTGGCATCGGATCTCCGACCTGACGAGCGTTGGGACGGCGATTTCAATTGCCGTGTGACTTAAATGGAAAAAATTTCAATTGTATGGGATATTGCGTTTGTCTGAAAAACCACCTCACGCGAGCAGAACACCTTTTTCCGCCATATGAGAGCTTTCCATTACTCGTTTTTTTTTAGTTCGCAATTCTAAATTAAGCAGGTTAATGGAAACCTGCCAATAGACAAGAAAGAGAACAGGGTGCGATATGAAACTAGCACAACCAATGGAAACAGGTTACCATGGCAACCCTGCTGTAACCGGGCTTGGTGACGTGACGATGTGATCAGTTTCAAGATAGAATCGTTTTACAAAACGACAAAGTTATAAACATTGTTAGGAATTTCCGGATATCGCTACTTGTAGATATCGCGCCTCAAAAGGGCAACAAAGCTACACATTGTTACGGGTTCTTAGCTAGGGCTGAGTATTGTTTCAGTTTTATCAATTCCGGTTCAGGTTCTGCTTATCGGTTCCCCATTTTGGTTCCATAAACGTTTAAAAAAAATAAGTCAATAATAGGTGTGGGTCAATAATGGAGTTCATGTGTGTCAATTGTTGTCGTTTTCTTTATTAAAGTGAAACTACACTTTACTTTCCCCGTTTGTCTTTCACACGGCTGTCACGCATGCTAGTTTGGGTCCAAGCAAATGGTTGTTGATGCATGACGTATTCACCTAAAACAGGTCCTGGCAGATACGCGGTGTTTAAGAACTGACAGGCAGAACCAAAATTCAAAAACAAGGGGTACCTGGAACCGTATCGGTTCGACTTTGGGATCCCGACGCTATACTTAACTGCACACAAATCTTTTATTGCTAGTAAAGAATAAAGAGTAAAGAGTGTACTCAGGGTAAAAATGCTCATCTCTGTCTGTGGATCAAACTAAATCTGCTCACGGGACAGAATATCAGCCATATACAGTCCGGGTGCCGTGATTCACCTCTGGTGAGTTTATTAGTGGGTCACAAAGTGTTCTACAGTCCGATTTAGGAAGGAATCTGATTACTGACTGACTCTTACAGACTTCCTTATTATCAAATTACTTAAGTGCTTGTAGCTGTAAAAACCAGATTTTTTGCCTTTATCCGATTGTTTAGTGGACGTGCTTGATATCTTGCGCAGCACCATTAGTGCTCATGCTGTAACGTCTCTCAGTGCGACGCTGTATACAGCAACTCCAGCTGTGCTCCATCATCAGGAAGCAGAGGAGGGAGGGAGGGAAGGAGGAGGGGCTTCCGTGCTCTAACCCCCCTGCTCCATTTCCTGTTCGGAACAAACTCATCCACACAGCAGAGATGGAAATGTGTGTGTGTGTGTGTGTGTGTGTGTGGTTGGAGACTGTGCCGGGGGTAAAATGTCTGTCACTGTGTTGGAATCCAGGATACCAACCAGATAGTGCAGGCGTCTGGTTTCCTTTAATTAACCAGCCGCACCAGTTTCTGGACGAGCTATCCCTTTAAGAATAAAGCCCCGGAGGAGGAGGGTGGAGCCGTAACCTCCGTCTGTACCAGTACTAGTACCAGTACCAGCTGCTCCTCCGTCGCTGAACACGCAACGCAGAGTGACGTCTAGAACTCCCTGCTTTCCCTCAGACACTGCAGACAGAGACGAGCGTTAAAAATGCCCAGATCGATTAGTCACATGACACTCGGTTAAAGATGGCTGCTCTATCAGAGAAAGAGGAGCTTCGTGAAGAAACGAAGGAATAGAACACACAAAGCAGAATCACAGAAACAGTGGAAGGCGTCTGCAGTGTTAGCGTGGAGTTCCTGCCTGAATGCGCATCAGTCAGAGCTGAAGCTGGAACGTTGGCGTCCACGTGACGTGTACCTGTGCGAACGAGCACGGGGCAGGGGTGTTCCTATTAAAGTGGCCGTACGTAAAACGGTAAAATGGGCGACATGTCGCGTTGGTGAGTCAAATCAGGCGGAGAAAGAATCGCTGCTTCTTTTGTATGAACTGCACAGCGCTTTCACACGCATCAGAGCCTGAAGCACAGTAATCTAATAATCACACACACACACGATCAGAAAGCAGGGAACACACAGTCTCTCTCTCTGCTGTGGCTCCATCTGGCCAGACAAAACACTGTCTGTTCATAGTCTATTAACAGCCTCTTCATACAGAGCTCTAGGTAGCAGCTCCCACTCATTCACACACACACACACACACACACACACACACACACACACACACACACACACACACACACACACACACAC
>JAQQZR010000033.1:26704509-26717883 GCA_030068235.1 Notoglanidium macrostoma | reverse complement strand
GTGGACACAGTTTGGCGAAGGCCCTTTTCTATTCCAGCATGACTGTGCCCCAGTGCACAAAGCAACATCCATAAAAAGATGGTTTGATGAGTTTGGTGTTTAAGAACTTGACTGGCCAGAACAGAACCCTGAACTCAACCCCAACAAACACCTTCGGGATGAACTGGAACGGAGATTGTGACCCAGGCCTTCTTGTCCAACATCAGTGCCGGACCTCATAAATGCTTCATGTAGCGCACTTGCTCACTTGCTAGTTAGCAGCTAGCGCTATTTGATTCGCTTTGCTAATGACTCTTTTCTGTGTATCTCTGATGTTTTGATGTTTATTAATCTCCCTCCCTGACAGCATGAAGTCCAGAGCACTTAACTTCATTTATGTTCCAGTAAAATCCATCCTTACTTTCTGTCATGACTCTTTTAGCTAATTTTACAGAGCGCAACCCAGCGCTATGCTACGCTAACTTTCCACTGAACAGTAAGTTCACTGCTGCAGTCTCACGTTACACATCTGGATTCAGTCACTCACTCTCTCCACCATTTACATCATATAAACCCTCTCACATCGATAAACTCATTCTTGTGTGTGTGTGTGTGTGTGTGAGAGAGAGAGAGAGAGAGAGAGAGAGGGCGAGAGAGAGAGAGATTTATGACTGCTCCATGTGTAAGAAGGATTTAGGAAATGTTTATTTGCTCAGAGGAACTTTGAGGAAAGCAGTGACAGGGTGAATTTGGAGGATAATTCTACATTTTAACATTCGTCTTGCTGTGAGAACAGAAATTCACCACTGTATTGACCACTGTCTCACACGTCTATATCTGTCTGTCTTGTGTCATCTGTACTGTCTGTACTGTCTGTGCACATCTTTACCATTTGTACTGCCTGTGTCTGGCTGTGTCAGCTGTACCCGTCTGCACAGTTGTACTGTCTATGCCTATCTGTGATGTCTGCACTCGTCTGTAATGCCTGCCTGTCTGTACTGCCTGTCTGAGTCGTCTGTACCCATCTGTACCACCTGTATTTCCTGAACTGTCTACATTCATTTATCTCTTCTGCACCTTCACTGTCTGTACAGGCTATATTGTCTGTACCCTCTATACTGTCTGCACCTTCTGTACTTCCTATGCCTGTCTGTGCTCGTCTGTGATTTTTTTACCTGTCTGTACCATCTGTGATGCCTGTACTGTCCACACTCATCTGTGCCTTCTGTACCATCTTTCTAGCCTGTACCCATCTGTATCATGTGCCTGTCAACTGCCTGTGCCAGTGTGTACTGTCTGCAATGTCTGTACTGTGTGTAGTGCCTGCTCTCATCTGTGTCATCTGCACCTGTCTGTAGAATCAGTACTGTCTGCATTGTCTGCATTGCTTGTACCTTCTGTGCTGCCCATGCATCATCTGTAGCATCTGCACCATTAGCATTAACTGTAGTGGCTGTACCAGCCGTGCAGGACATGTGAGTGTGTAATGTTCATGTGTTACATGTTGCTTGTTTTTACAGTATGTACTTAAAGGATTCCTGTGTTTTGTTAATATAAATGTGATATCATCTCATTACCATGATGATGGGAATTAAACATCACATCTCAGTTTGATTTTTTTTAAATACAACAGTTAGTTCTGGTCCACTGATTTGATTATATAGGTGGCATTCCAGGAGTGCTAATAGTTAATATAAGAGCACTGGTACATTTCAGTGTTTGTATCACTCTACTTGTCTGTGTTTGCTGCCTAAGATATTAGTAGAATAGCTGTAGAATAAAACTTGTATCTGAAAAAAATATTTTCGGTGGCTGAAAATTTCAACATCCAAGTTGAAATGTTTATTTTATTATACTAGTTCTCTCAATGAACATACAAGTACACATTTTATGCTACAAGTTCTCAGATCAGGTTCTACAGATTTTCATCTTTTGCAAAATAATTACCTCAATACTTTGGGAACTATTTTCACTTGACAGAGGAAAAAGAAATAAAAATATTTGGCCATGTTTTGTCTGAAATTTCTGTTACTCAATATTAACTTGATGTTTATAGAACTGTTGTCTAAAAGCAATATAACACTCACAATCATGCGGTTATATTGAAGATAACTGCAGCTGTGATTCATGATTTCCTGTGTTCTTGAGCCTATATCTAAATCACAGCTGTGCTGATATTCACTACAGCAGCACTCGTTCTTGTGAAATGTTGCTTAAATACTATATATTAGCCAGTAATTAATGATCACTATGTGTGTACTATGTGTGATACAAATGTGTGCATTTCATGTGTGTGTGTGCATGCATGTGTATTCCTGACTATGAAGTGTGTATATAAACTACCCTAAGGCATGTATGTATGTAATCAGCACTCTGAGGCTCAGTATCAAGTGTGTTTTTGTGTGTGTTTGTGTGTGTGTGTGTGTGTGTGTGTGTGTGTGTGTGTGTGTGTGAGAGAGAGAAAGAGAGAGAGAGAGAAGGAGCACACTGACAGTCTTGATGGAAGAAGATGAATGGAGATGAATGAGTGAGATTAGCAGATTATCAGTGCATCTATCTGACACTGAGCTGTAATCAATCACACACGCATGCTTGCATGCACAAACACACACACACACACACACACACACAGTAGGGACATCTGAGTCCCCACAAGAGCTTGTACAGCTCGCTCACAGGGACGTGTACAGCGGACACTCATGATGGTTTATGTGCTGCTTGTTGTTAGAAGCGCTTATGAGAAATAAAATAAAAATAAATTCAAAATAAAAGTCCCTGTGGGTCTCTTGCCATAGCGCCAATGGGATTTCAAAATAAACCAAAAATAAAGTGTTTAATATGATAAAGTATATAGTCACCATTAAAAGCTGGGTCAGTTTTTTGTTCACAGCTGTTTGGTGCATTCATATTCATTTTAATTTTACATTTTAAGATTGTTAAAAAAAAAGGCTATTTAATGCAATAATGCAGTTAACGTGCTTCAATTAAAGTAGCCAAAAGAAGAAAATTTGTTATCTAAATGTTTGACTTTGTGATAAAATAACTGCAGGCTCTGCTGTGTGTTACTGCTTACACATCCATCTCTTAATAACTTTATTTAAACCAACTGAATAACAGCAGAACTGATCCGGACTCGTTACTTCATCGTCAGTGTAAAACACACTCGACAGGAGTCAGTCGGGAGGGGGATGGAGAGAGAACGTGACGAACAGGGTGTGTGTGTGTGTGCACGTGTGTGTGTGTGTGTGTGTGTGTGTGTGTGTGTGTGTGAGACCTGTGAGATGTGGTTGATGGAGGACTCCATGCGGCGCAGCTGCGAGGCCTGGATGTCCAGCAGCTGGAGAACATTGTTGGCTAAGGCGTTGATCTGGTAGGCGACGCTGGCCAGAGACTGGGTCGTGTACGCTTTGGTCTCCTCCAGCGCCTTCCTCTTATCCGGCGCCTGGAAAGCACACGTGAGAGGAAAACGTTTTCATTCACGCTCATTACACTTTGACATGCATGCAGATTATCAAAGCAGGAACGAGTTTGTGGTTTCAGAAACGTGGCAATGACGCAGAGGGTCAAACGCCGCGATACAGAAACGATGGAGCGACCGGTCAGACGCAAGTGTCTCGTATAAGACTCTACACACTGACTGGCTTTGTTTAGCGTTCACGTTCACAGCGTCTGAAAGCCTGAGATGGCGGAAATGATTACTTCACGAAGAGAAGTTTACCATTTTAATCGTGCTAAAAAAAGTCATTCCTTGAGCAAAGATAGATAGATTTATTTTCTCAGAATAACTCCGTAATCTCAAGAAACCGCAAAAGTCCGATGCAGAACCCGACAACTACCGGTTCCCCTTCTGCTGGGAAGAAAAACGTCACATCGTCATCCAGGAAGGCTTTTCCATGAGGTGTGGTGTGGCCGTTTGCTCAAACACCTCCAGCATTTTTTTGTCTATATGTAACTATAAAAGGATAAAAAGTATGATGTGCCGTTGTGTCCTTTATTGAATAACTGCTGTAGTGACACTTCAGCATGTGACTGTAGTTAACTCCGACGCGAGGGCAGTCACTTTGCTGCTGATTATTTTCCTCTAACAGCACGTCCATACATATTAGATATTATTTTGGAGTAGTATCCCTAGACAACCGATTACATCATCCTCCGGCGGCCAGCCCGGGTGTCAGGAGCGGAAGGTGTTTACGCCACGCAAGCTCGGTCTTCTCTGCAGAATCAAACAGCGACCACAAAAACTCCACAAAGCTGTGAGAAGCGCTCAGTTCCTCCGAGAGCGGGTGTGGTGAGCCTCCCTCAACCTGTGGTCAACCGCCGCCCGACTAGAAAGAAGCTCCGCTGCCATTACGGCTCCTCCGCACTCGCACGCAGTTTCCGTCTGATTAGATAAGCCTGAAGTCTTCACAGGAACACGTGTCCTTTTTACGACCTTGTTTAAAGCCATTAAGTTTAAAAAGTAAAACCGGCTCCGAGACGCATGACGTCCTCGCACGAGGACGGCGAGACAGACACAAACCTCGCTCAGGGGTGTTAATAACTGGCTCCTGGGATGGCGAAAGATTCGTTTAGAGACACGTGAAGTTCAACTCATCTTTATGGAGGTCTCTGTAGATATGTGTATATATTTACACTCACGGTTCATTAGTTCTACTGATCCGAAAAAATGTTTATTAAACCTGACTGCAATTACCTGAGCTGATTATTTGGTCAATCGTTAGAGTCGACTTTCAGTGTTAATTAGATCCGTTGTATAAGCAAATCGTTGCGTTATATTGCGATGCAACTAAATGCATCCCTCAGCCGTGTGTGCTATTAAACACAGTAAAATATATTAGACTGAGACTTCCTTTACTGCGCAGGAAGCTAGTCAAACATTAGGTGTAACATTACGCCGTAGTAATGCTTCGTTTATTAACATAAAGTCAGCAAAAACACCGCTAAAGGGTTGGTCACGGTCAGGAGCGTAAACGTCAGACTTCCGGATGATTTCGGTTTTTCTTTTAATATTTGACGATACCACTGGATCTGCTACGATACGATACGGTACACGCACACGCACACCTATCCATCTGTCCATCCATCATTTTGTATATTTTGTTCTTAACTTCCTGAACCATGGATAATTCTTTTTTAAAACTTGAATTAAAGGAATGCAGTAAATATGTAGACACACACACACACACACACACACATACGCGCGCACATGATATCGGTCATAAGAGAGCAGGCTGCATTTGGCACATTTTCACTCGGCAGCTATTACGTTAGTGAGCCATTAGCACACGCCGCTGTAACTTCAGCGCAGAGCTGCTCCTCAGATTCAGTTACTGATATCACACTGACTTTATATCCGGTCTGAATCATCAGAGACGGGGCAAAGTGCTTCTACACCACTCAGCGCAAGAACCACACTCAACACGAGTGAACAGGGTGAAGCGCGGGTCAGAGACGCCGTCGGGGCAAAAGGGGGGAAAAATGTGTTAGATTCCCTGAACAACTTTCAAAAGACATTGAACAGTGAATGGGTGCTGATGTGTCCAGCGTGGAAAAAGTACCATTATTCACGTCAGTGGCTCAAGAATTTAGGAACTTAATTTGTTCGGATCAAAATGCATATTCTCAGAATAAATTAACTTCAAAAGTAAAGCAAGCCCAACGACAGGTTTCACCTGGGGTGCCAATAATTGTGGCACTGGCTCCAGTGATTTACTATTTGCGGATATAAACACAAAAAGTGTAAAAGTGACTCATTGTGCAGCGTTTGCAAGGGAGAGCGCTTTTCTTTTTTCGTTCCTCACGGCACAATGCTTTGAAAAGTTTTTTTTTTTTTTTTTTTAAATAAGTACTGAATGACAATACTGAATGCTCCCCTTCTGCTAGAGCGTAAAAACGGACATGCTCTGAGTGGGCGGGGCCTACGGTCTCTGCCCTGTCAATCACAAGAACACTGACCAATCGTGGGAGTCTGTGAGGTCATGTATGAGGAAGAGGGCGGACGGCGGTTTCCTCCGAACGGGTTACGTTGCTCTGGGACTCAACAGTTCACAAAGTGTCATGTGACATCAAGCGCATTAGGATCTGACCAATCGGGACGCAGCTCAGGAAAGCAAGCGAGAAAGCCAAACAAGGAGGACCGAATGTCTGCGGACCTGCTAGTGAGCAAATCAACTCACAGGGCACAAAGAAACTACCGGGTTACAATCCCATGATTGTTAAAAATTTTAAATTTAAAATCTAATGTGAAAGCATCTTAAGTTTAATCTGTACAAACTTGTAAATAGAGAGAGGTATAGAGTACGTACAGAACTTTATATGATGGCAGCATATGAGCAATTTTTTACTTATTAATGACCAACAATATATATACATTTTTTAAATCCGTACAGAGTTACAGTTAACGTACGTCGTGGAAGGTCCGCGAACCAAGCTCGTTCGCGTTACGTGACGTCACGGTTGCTATAAACAGGTTCCATCCCCGGTCCGAACAATTGCACAGCGCGTCATGGAACTACGAGAGCGATCCACGCTTGCACTGCTTTCTTAGTTAAAGAACGGTAAAATCATTTACATGTCAGAACGAGTGCTGTAATATTAACCCGTGATTTGTTGCTGCGCTACTGTCAGAAAATAATTAACACCTTCTGACCAAACAGAACCAGGATAACGGTGGGCAGTGCCGTGGTCTACGCGGTCATAATTAACATAATATTAGGATTGTTTTAGGTTATTTTCTTTTTATGGATGCCGTTCGTATTGCGTTTGTAAAGTTTATTAATAGCGACTTAAAATAAAAAGACAGACAAAAATTTAAATAAGGAACTTGTAGGCCTTCTAAGTGGGAAATCCCTTGCAGTAAATCCCTAACGCCTCCACGGTCGACCAGAACGGACGACGACAGGAAGCTGAAGGAGAAGATCACGCCAACATGTCGGCCAATAGTCGGGCCATCACTCCTCCTCCTCCTGTGTGTGTGTGTGATGTTTAACACCTGACTAATCTACCCTGAAACTCCCAGCACTGTGTCAACATCTGCTTTTCAAGACCCGGAATGATTAAACCGAGCGTTTAAATACGCTAAAACCAGTTAGAAGAAAAACATCACTGGCTGCAGGTTTGGAAGTCGTTCTTAAAAATCGAGATGTCCGTCTAAAATTATTTAATACTTTTACACTTCCCAGCATCTGGAGTTCTCGATGAGGTCGGGGAGTTTTTACAAACAACCAGAAGAAAACAAGTACGAGAACAAACAGGACGTCAGTAAGCAGGAATAAGATCACGATGAGTGAAAGTAAAGGGGAAATCCAACGTTCCTGGCAGTCTAGCGCTGGAATAAGAGCGAGACGTGATCTGGGCGGCTAAGCGCGGACAGGAAGGAAAAGATGAGGTTTCCTCCAGAAAGCGCGAGGCTCAACACGTCCACTCCGTATCATCAGAGAGGCTCGGGCGGCACGTCTTTACACGTCTTTCCAGAAAGGTCCTCGGATTTCGCTGAACGTTCGGCGCCGTTTATTAGAAGTATAGCGGACGAAATTTTCAAAACTCGCCAATCCTAAACCTTGCGCCTTTAAACGTCGCATTTTTTTGCAACTCGCAGATGAGTCTTCAAACCAATTCCAAACGTCTAGATCATGTTGCCGAATTCTCAAATCTGATTGGTCAGAAGGTGTGCGCGGTATATTCGTACAACAGCAGCACAGGGAGCTCTGGCTGCAACATGAACGGCAGGTTTATATTAATGCGCTCGGTCTAATACGTTATCGCTTCCATAGTAACAACTCAGGGAATTCTACGGGGAGCGTTTTACATGATCTAAGCCTGATAATAAACAAAGTAAAACGTATAATTGTTGAAGAGGTGACGTTTTTTGTTCAAGCGCCGACAATGGAGACCTCCATAAAGCTTAAAACGTAGGAACGTATTCAGGACAAACTGAACAAAGTTTACATGTTGTGGTTCCTCTGCGACGTTTTTAAATCGTATCAACTTTGAAAGAGAAAGAAAAAAAAAAACCAGAGGCTGATGAAGGAATGACTGTTTATAGCTGCTATAAGGTAAGAGGACCTGATTTGTTTCGTAGACGTTCCACAACTACAATCGGATACAAAAGTGCTACTTTAATTAATAGCAGATTTCAAAATCTATGAAATTTGCTGTGGTTTTTGGTGAGGTAACAGTAACGCCGCTTCTCTAATCGGGGGGGAAAAATTCTGACGACGTGCAAGATGATGATGTCATCTAAAGAAACCGAGTCATAGGCTACACCTAAAGCCACACGTGTCAGAGCAGTAAGCAGCATCATTTCCCATCTCTTAAAAAAGCTTCAGGGGATGGGTAAGAAGTCTAGCTTTCTGAAACCGAGGATGTAGGGTTCTATACAAAGAATCTAGACTGAAGTCATGGATGGGGTTCTTCTCAACACAGCAGTATATAGGTTTTGGAGCCACGCCGGAACCGTACTGGAGTGTCTCCGCAGCAAAGTGCGGAAAACTGAAAAGCAGAAACGTCTCTCGAGTCCAAGTCGTTAAGCAGATTAAGCTCACGGGCTTCGGAGTTCCAGTTGAACAAGTCAGAACAGCCTCCAGTTCAGCAAGACAGCTCGGTGTCAGGGATTTGTTTGGCTTTTAGTGTTCTCATGCTGTCAGCCAAAACGAGGCTCGCACTCGGACGGATCTCGAGGAAAAAGAGGCCTGGGAGAGACAGTAATGCTTGGAATTTCACAGATTTGCGCCACAGTCAGGTTTAATGCTTCATTTCAGCAGAAACAGGAAAAAGGGATCTGACACATCTGAACATCACACTCACACACACACTCATGCCATGGTGCGGTCTGTGAATCAGTGTTTGCTCTTGAACATAGCGCCTTTGTGCGAGTTAAAAGTCTAGTCAAAGGAAATAAACATAATTATCGGGTTTTGGCCAGGAAGGAACCGGGCGAGGAACCACCCTGCCGTGTCTCGGGATAGTCGCTGATAAGTGAAGTTTTTTTTTTTTAACACTTTCTAGAAATATTCCTGCCAAGTATCCACTTTTATCTGCAGCAGTTACTGAAAAAAAAAAGCAAAGGGTCTCTGGAGTAATCTAGGCCCTGCTGCTATGCAAACATCACATCTGAAAGGTCATCCAAAGGTCAGGCGGTCCCCGCTGGACGCCTCGCTCTCCCAGGGTTCCAGCGTCAGGCTTCAGATTTGGATACCCGGAAAATCGGATGCAATCTTCCGACATCTGGAAGAGGGGAGTTTACTTCCATGCACAAAAAACACCCCCAAAAAGAAACGCTCCAATTAAGTGCGGTTACACAAGCAGAGCGTACAGGACCGACATGTCCAAACCCGCGCGCTGTCGACAAATCACACACTGCTGCAGACGTGGGAGAGGGGAACGCAAAGAATGCAACATGATGCAAGCCTCGAAAGCTCCACCATAGAGACCGATCCGTCATGGAATAAAATGAATACAAACATTATCTGTTGATGACGCTAGAATTTGCGTCCTTACTAGAACAGGGTCGGATTAGGGTATGACCAAAGCAACAGCTCAGAACCAACACCAGAAAAAATAAACAATAAAACAATTAGCTAATACGGACAAAAGCCCAAACAAAGTCTTTATATTTAGCTGACAGATGTTTCCTAATTAAATGGATGGATTACACGATAAAGGCCTTACTTACGCCATCATTTTGGATTTTGAGCAAGATTATCTCATCTAAATCACAGCTTTCAAACACGCAAATTAACTACAGGGGGGGGGGGGGGAGAAAGATTTATTTCTGAGCTTTCCGACCAGTGATCATCACACATCGGTTCTTAATGAAGCGAGACACCATTTCTTTAAATCATGGTTTCTCCAGAGTATCATGCAGATGGTCAGAAATAATGAACAGCTGCGAGAATGATTACAGTTCACACAGCATTGATGGCATGTTGAGAACAGCAAGCACGGACGAGGCCTTTATTGTACTTCGGCCAAATTTGGCAGAATGTATCCAAGGTTACACTAGTTACCTAGTAAACCCTCGGTAGCTAGCTAGTTATTATTCATCAAACAGAAGCTGGTTTTTATCTACCGCTACTTCAGAGCTAAGCTAATAAACAGCCAATAGATGATTACGTAAAAAAAAAAAACCGCGCAGCATAACGACACCCTTGCAGGTTACAACGGGACTCGTACTTTATTAAGAAGGAACTTAGTCTTCTTAAGAGCTGTGGTTCAAAAAGGACTGAGTTTGGGACACACCCAGAGTATCGCACCACACGGCCAGGCCACACCTGAAGGGTAGTTTTTAATATTCAAACATGTAAATTCGGACAATCTGTAAAGTAATAAAGTAAGAGCAGTGAGGCTGATTGCACGTCATTTCAGTAAGCATGTGTGTGATACATTTCTGACCTTTTGTTAGCAAACACTACATAAAACTACAGAAACTAGTCACCTTCTCAACACAAACCCTTCCCACACATACACACACTTTCAAGTTTCAAGTTCACACACACACACACACTTCAGGAAATTTAGGTGAGTAGGTGTCGGGTGAAAATAAATGCCCTGTTGTTCATTTAAAAAAAAAATTTTTTAAAAAGGTTTAAAATGCATGACCTGGCAATCGATTATCAGGGCGTCAATTGTCATCTTGGATACGGAAACATTTCTTTAAGCGTTCGCACAGGAAATGTGGTGTCCATGACAACCCGTTTCGTTTGGGGAAAACCTTTCGCTTCTGCGTTTGTTTAGATTTAGCCGAATGATCAGCGTAAGATTATTGTTGACGGGTTACTGCGATTTTCCAAATACTGTGAAGTTTAAATCATTTATTTATTACAGTTACACACATCTAATAAAGCGCAGTCATTTCCTAACGAGCTAAAAAAAAAAAAAGTCAAATAAGATTAGCCAAGCCAAAAGTAATGGCACCCTATAGCAGTAGAAAGGGTTACTGGGCGTCTGTGGTGGCAGAAGCGCTGCGGTGGCCGAGCTGCATTACTGGAAGCTCTTTTATTGTTATTCATTTAGCCGTTATTTGGTCATTTCCAACCTCTCTGTGAGCATTGTTGGAGTTTTTGGGTGTGGCTAAATCAGTTGCGCTAGGAACATGTATTTACAGCTGATTGGCTTTTATCTTCATACATAAATCAATTTGAAGAAAATCAGCAAAAATGTTTTGTAAATCAGGTGAGAATTTTTAGTTCAAAATCACAAGCAAGCAATAAAGCGAAACGCCAGCCAAAGGCAAGCAGTTCTGTTATTCTGGGCTTTTTATTTTTTCAGTATTCCCATCAGGTAGACAAGCAGCCTGGACTTGCTGAATGAGAACCCAAAACAATCGCCAGAGACATCACGGTGTCCACACTGAATGGGGAATCAAGACCCGGGCACAACAGGGACAATAAAGACAACATGGAGAGAAAGGACAGAACTCGAGACCGCGGAGAACACGGTGCGTCACTGTCTGGCTCGGAATCACGGAAGGTTTGAAAAGATTTATGCGATCGACTGAAAAGCAGAGCGGGAACAAGATGCCGTGTCCGAGGCTTTTTCCCGCATGTACATGTGTGGACTCTGCAAAGAAAAAGTTTCTGATTAAAAACAGTGAACATCATTGAGAATTTGCGAAGACGACAGAAGTGCTAAGCCATCCTGTGTGTTCCCTACCAGCGATGCCAGGTGGCTCGATGCTCATTAAAGCGTCGCTTCATGCTTGCCAAAAATGCAAATAAGCCTCAGTAAGCCTTTCATTTAATGATCTAGGGAGACGATTGAGCCCTAAATGAACCATAAGCATTGATAACAGTCACAATCTGGCAACCAGGCACTGTGGTTCTTTTGTCTTTTTTTTTTTTTTTTTTGTAACAGGGCTGTGAATGGGTACAAGAGACGAGCAGCAACACGGCTCCTGAAACACAACAAGTGTTAAACTCAACTTAAACACTGAAAATAATTCATGACCATCCCCTGCCACTGGTACAACACATACATCTACATCCCTAAACCCTAAATGTGGTCCTGTAGTCATTACACACTAAACAGCTCCACTTCCATAATACATTAGTCACTAGTGATTATTAGAGTTTATGCATATGAAATAAAGTCGACTAAATTTTTATGATAAAAAACATTAAATAAGAACTACAGCTAGCTAATGGTATTAAGTAAGAAATACATGAAAATGATACAGTCTGATGTCAAGCGGAGTTACTATGTACTAAACAGCATGTTCCGAAGCGTTTTATCCTCTTATACCGCATATATACTAATTATACAGCAACACATCAAAGCACTCATAGAAAAGTGCATCAGTGAATCAACAGACAAAATGAATCGTTATCCTGTCTAAAATTTGCGCTCCTCTAATTTCACACGAGCAATCGGCAAAGTAAGAGAATTTTCTGAATTCTACAAAAATTATTAAAAAAAGCGGGAAAATTCATATGATTGGCTCGAATGATTTCTCGGACCGATCTTACGGAGCGCGGTCCGAAGTTTCTACAATTTTCTTATTATTTACAGTTGGACACAAATGAAAAAAAAAAAAAAAAAACAACATATTGGTTTTGGGTTATTCTGTCATGCAAACAACCTCTCATGAAATGTGCGTAGAGGCATTACGAAGGAAAATAAAGCTTGGAAGGAAGTAGCAGAGATCGCTGGGGTTTCTGGGGAGTGTACGCTGCTAATGTGGCGAGCCGAGAACGTAACATGCAAATCAAAACAAATTTCACACAGAATATTTAAAAGCGCATTAGGTTAGATAAGTTCTCCAACAGTTAATCGACATTTGAATGATTTTTTTTTTTTTACTTGTGAACCCAATCCCCCATTCTCACTCATGTCCACAAAGCTCCGCCCCCAGGATCTATAGACAACAGTGTCTATAAAATGACTGACAGCCAATTCATAGATTTGTGCAACGGCTTAAACCTTTATATTTGCTCATGTTTTACATATCTTACATGTTATTTATTCAAGTAGGATTTATTTAACAATTTATCTTTAATTATTTTGTTTAATTAGCTAGCTTTACAGAAACTCCGAGCAACATGAGTGACTTGTTGCATGCTAATATGGAGGTACAGTTACTGTCCTTGTATTACGCTAATGGGCTTTTCCGTTTCCGCTGTTTCAAGATTCTGGAGCCAAAATGTATAAAATCATAGTATGATGCTTCCACCTCACTGCTAACGTTTCCCACGCAGCAGTCAACTACACATTTTTGCCATTGGCAATTCTGATTTCAGCCATATTCCTATCCATACACACACACACACACACACACACACACACACACACTACACACACACTACACACACACTACACACACTACACACACACACACACACACTCACACACTCACACACTCACACACACACACACTCACACACACACACACACACACAC
>JAQQZR010000033.1:26674208-26696554 GCA_030068235.1 Notoglanidium macrostoma | reverse complement strand
TCCCAGTGTAGGAGGCGTGGCCTCTGTGTCTGTCAGTCCCAGTGTAGGAGGCGTGGCCTCTGTGTCTGTCAGTCCCAGTGTAGGAGGCGTGGCCTCTGTGTCTGTCAGTCCCAGTGTAGGAGGCGTGGCCTCTGTACCGGTCAGTCTCACTGATAGAAGCTTGGCCTCAAGGCCTATTGTTATAAAGTTTTAAACTACTAAGCTGATCTGTGGCTCCCTGATGTCAGTTTATATTCTCCACCTGAGTACCACTGTAGCAGTGACATTATCTGTTAACATTACATGTTGCATTACTCTTTGTTTACTTTATTATTTTTTACGCTAACATGGTGAATGTGCATTTGGTTCGGTGCTCAGCCCAGTTGGAAAAATTTGCTAGACAACTGGAAGGCAAGTGTGTAGTAAACGTGTTCCCCCTGTGATCCTCCTCCCACAGTAATGAACGTAGTGTAACGTAATGTAATGTTTAGGTTGTAGTGACGATTCCTGAATCTCGACTCCACATTCTTTGTCTTTAGATTAGTTCATGTGTTTGTGCCAGTGATATCATGTTAGACTAGATTTTACCCCAGATCATGATGTAAATAACAGTCTATCTGAGAATCGGTGATGTGACACTGAGTCGATGCTGCGGTGACTTCCAGGCATCGGCAGCATGGTGTCGGCGCCTTCGAAGAGCGTCACAAAAAGCATCATCCGGGCCATGGAAATGAACGGCACCTTGGATGGCCACGGTCCCAACAAAGCAGACGCTCCGAAGATTAACGCAAACGAGATTAAGGAGCAGGAGGACGGGGGTGAGGATGATGACGATGATGAAGATGATGACGACAGTGGAGACGATGAGAATGAAGAGGGAGGAAAAAGTGAGCAGCTGAAAAACGGTAATTAATAATCAGTAGAACTCAATTAGGAATTAATTTTTACATTTTAAAAACGTGCTTCTTGTGCTTGTTTTAGCTTCGGCCCCGAAGAAAAAGACGCCGGCAGGAAAAGGACTTCCGAATGGTGGTATAGGGCATAATGTGTCTCCCATGACGAACGGGACACACTGCTCCAGATCCTCGCTGAATGGAAAAGACCCAGAGGAGAATGACGGAGAGATCCGACACGTTAATGGCCACACAGGTGACACTACAGAGCTCTCACTTAAGAAAAAGTGTTTATAATTATAAATTTGTGATGTGCTTAGTGAGTTTGCTGCACTTTAGCGCTGTGACGTCACAGATAAATAAAACAGTTTGTTGCATGCTGCTACTGGACAATAATCAACAACAGGGTGGTGTGATAGACCATTTACATTATAGAAGCTATACACAGCCGGTGCCTCATAGTATGTTATCGAGAAACTGAAAAAGTGCAGCGTCTGTCAGTTACAGCTTTGTCTCTGGAGACGCCATCCTTAAACGTAGAATAAACATCTGCTTATAGAGAACTTCATCATATCAACAATTACACATTTCCCTTCATTTTTTATCTGTTCATTATGAAGTCTAGATTATGCGACTTTTAAAGGCTCCAGCCATCGACACAAGTTATAGGTAAAAAAGCACATGAACTTTATTTGATCGTGATTTCCCTAGATGACAATGAAGACGTGCGCAGCGCTCATCACGTGGCCTCGGACTCGGACAGCGAGGTGTACTGCGACTCTGTGGACCAGTTTGGTGCGGAGGAGGTGAGACTCGGCTCTCTACACTGAAACTGGACTCAATCCAGCCTCACTTTTGTTTGTGTGACTCAACCAATCCAGTGTGAAGTCTTTGTAAGAGCGAGGACGCCGTTATGCAAACTATGCAGCGTGTCTTGTTACTCCTCTGTCCTGAAGACGCACAGCTTTACCTCTTACTGTTACAAAGTGCCGACACGCGAGACTCCTCCCGTAAACCTTATAGAATTGTCTCCTCTTAGAAAACGTATATATACTATATCCTTGTAATGATTAGATGCTTTTAACGTATTCTTCCCCAGATAACCTTTTAGAATGAGCGCATTAATATAACCCTGAACTATTGTCAGAGCTGCTGTAATAGGAAATTAATCAATTCAGAATTCAACAGAGCCATGGTGTAATATTAAATATAATACAGGGCTAGTCTTAACATTGTGTCTCATTAATCAATCTCTTAGTTGTGTATAATTTTTTTGTCGGCCAATCTCAAATGATTACCCTAAACAATGAAGCGAATTTAAGACACTAAACATGTCCTGACTGATCAAATGCATTTGGACTAAAGAAAACAGATTGCGCTTTTCGAGAAAGTTGTTCTTATTATTACATTGAGCAGATGATCTTGTTTTTGTGTGTGCAGCAGAGCGGTGATTCTCAGGTGAACCTCTCTCTGGAGGAAAGCCGCAGCACTCAGGAGGAGCTGCAGTCGACAGAAAGATACTCTGTGATCCTGCTGAGAGACCAGGATGGTGTTCAGCACGGAGGAGAAGACGGGAAGACGAGTAGAGGAGGAGGAGGAGTGCAGAGAAGCCTGAGCATGGGCAGACCCGGGAGCGCTCCGGTCAGGCGAGGACGGGGTACAGCCTGACTCCGCAAAGCACTTAAAATTAAATAACCTGCAGCAGCTTTAACTTCCTAGAAGACATGCTGTTTTTTTAATTAGTCTCTCATCCGCCTCAGGGTCAAGGTCTTCAGGCTTGGGGTCAGGGGTCACAGGGTCATTACAGGGTGCTGGAGGTGACGGGGAGCGCTGGGGATCCGATGGAGCCGGAGGCAGCAGTCTGAACGAGCAGATCGTCACGGCTTTGACGCGGCTACAGGAGGACATGCAGAGCGTCCTCGAGAGACTGCACACGCTCGAGGCTCTTACTGCCTCACAGGTGAGAGGCTGACACACACACACACACACACACACACACACACACACACACTCCAGCCTCCAGTTCAGGTCTAGTTTATGGCCAAAATCAAACACTGACTGACAAACTATTGTAGTGTTGAATTACATTACTGTGCATAATAAACACTGTAATAAAGCGATCACGGATCAAAGTGACGGTTTTATCACCTGCAGCTTTAACAATTAGGATTTTCTTTTCATTATTTAAGTAAGATTGGATGTTAAATTATTAGGATTATTTTTATGTTATTAAGACTGTTTTAAATTTAAGAATTAGGATTAGATTTATGGTATTAGGATGTTTAGGATTAGGTTTATGTTCTTTGGATTGTGCTAGAAATGGTTAGGATTATGTTTTAAATTGTAAGGTTTATGCTTTTAAAATAGTGTTAGGATTAGTTTTAAATGATCAGGATTATTTTATCAGGATTATGTTTAAATGATCAGGATTATTTTATCAGGATTAGGTTTATGTTATCAGGATTATGTTCTCAGGATTAGGTATATGTCATCTGGTTTATGTTATCAGGATTATGTTATTAGGATTATGGCTATGTTATCAGGATATGTTATCAGGATTAGATATATGTTATCAGGATTAGGTTTAATTTATCAGGATTATTTTATCAGGATTAGGTTTATCAGGTTTATGGTTATGTTATCAGGATTATGTTATCAGGATTAGTTATGTTATCAGGATTAGGTTTATGTTATCAGGATTATGTTATCAGGATTAGGTTTATGTTCTCAGGTTTATGTGATCAGGATTAGGTTTAAATGATCAGGATTATTTTATCAGGATTAGGTTTAAATGATCAGGATTATCTTATCAGGATTAGGTTTATGTTATCAGGATTATGTTCTCAGGATTAGGTTATTAGGATTATGGCTATGCTATCAGATTTATGTTATCAGGATTAGGTTTATGTTATCAGGATTATGGTTATGTTATCAGGATTATGTTATCAGGATTAGGTTTATGTTATCAGGATTATGATATCAGGATTATGTTATCAGGATTAGGTTTATGTTATCAGGTTTATGGTTATGTTATCAGGATTAGTTGTATGTTATCAGGATTAGGTTTATGTTATCAGGATTATGATATCAGGATTATGTTATCAGGATTAGGTATATGTTATCAGGTTTATGTGATCAGAATTAGGTTCATGCTATTTAGATTAAGTTTAGGTTATCAGGATTAGGTTTATGACAAAGGAAAAATTGTATATACAGTTAAATCTTGTTTAAAATCTGTTAGTAAGTGCTCAAAATAACATTATGCTAGTGATCCTGGTCAAACGGCTCGTGTCCAGGTCCTTTGACTCTCTTGTGATTTACACATTTTGGTCTTCTTAGGCGAGATCAGTGGCCTTGCCCTCAGAATATCTGCTGCCCCCGGCCAGCAGGACTCGCAGGGTAGGTTGTGTAACGTTTGACATTTTAATCGGTCATTATGTACTTCAGATCCAGAACCTCAGCATGGCTGCACTTTGATATTTAAAGCCGAGCCAGATTTTCTGCCCCGGCACTCCTTTACTGCACGGTGCATTAGCCCAGGCTGTAGCTGTTTTATAAAATAAAGACATCATTACTGTAATTAAAGCTAGTAATGTGATTACTAACTAATTTGCCTGCATGTAAACATGGCTACTGGTCACATGCTGATGTACTACATAATGTGTGATATTAAACACTATAGATATTTTTTAGATGTTATAAATACAATAACAGCCCAGATGTCTATATATTAAAAGTTAATATTTATATCTGTGTGCAGAAGCCGTCCTGGTGGCCGTTTGACATTTCCCCAGGCACTGTGGCCTTCGCGCTCATCTGGCCCTTCATTGCTCAGTGGATCATCCGTCTGTATTTTCAGAGGCGGAGAAGGTAACAGCTAGGCTTGAGTTGTTTAAGATTACAGCTACATAAATGAACTGTTTTATGTCATCAGGTATAGAAACACTAAAACACTGTCTGAAAACTGTCTTTTCATCTTTTAAAAAAAAGCATTATGTGAAAATCTAGCACATGCAAGAACATGCTATAAACAAAAATGCTTTCAAAAATACTTAAACATTTATACATAAAAAATATATAAAAAGAAGTAAACGGTAATAAAGAAAGGAAATATTTGGTGTGATAACCCTTTGCTTTTTAAAAAGTTGCATTTTTATCACTGTAATTAAATGCTTATGAGTCATTACATGTTGGTTTATGGGTCTTGTCTAGCAAATATTTCATATCATAGGGTTCTATCAAGGGATTCTTAATCTAGGCTGAATATTTTTTGGATGTTTAGATTTAGATTTTATTTCTATACAGTATATAATGTAAATATAAAAGCAATAATCTTCTTCATATCATGCCTAAGATCACCCTTACCTGTGATGATCACTTAACACACACCTGTATATCTTATTGCATTCATAAAAAAGGCAACAAAAACAATATAATATAAAATTCACTTTCAACTATAGTTTCAGTTGATAGAGAAATGCAGATAGAGAGATGTCTGGTTTCATATTTTATAAAATTAAGCAAATTTTTTCTAGGTTTATCCTGATTTTAATTTCCTGATGGATAAATTATTGATTAATTACTGATTTGTCTCAGCTTTGAGTAATGCGTTCTTGGCTAACAGCCAGTAATATTTTGTAATAGTGTTTTTGTTATCTGGTGAAATAAAAACAGCTCTAATTTAGCAGGCATGTAACAATTCCCCCAGTTCATGATTCGGTTCGATTCACCATATTATGTCCGCGATTAGATTTCCCCAATATTTTTTGAAAAACTGTTAAAAAAAAATAAATAAAACTGCTTCTCTTCTCTTTAGCTTTCAGCGGTCTGTAACAGAGAGCTATGATTTCTTGTTAAATCTATTTGTACAGTTAATCGCACAAAAGCTCTTTCCCATTTTAGATCTGGTTTTTGTGTGTTTGAACAGCATTCCAGCTTTGTTACTACGCTTACGCCGATGCCACGTGTTTTCCCTTTATTGTACATTATTGCACCCTCTGCTGTCTAAACAGTGCAATTACAGATAAGAGATTATGCAGCCTGATAATAATAATAATAATAACTGTGTTTAATTTTTTATTTTCATGATTCGAATCATAACAAATGTTTACTGTGATTTATCATCACACACTATATTGTCACATGCCTACTAATTAGTGGACTAACTGCAGGACTGATATAAACTCCTAAGATGAATTTACGTGACTATCTGATTCCTTCTTTTAGAAAACTCCTCTGAGACGCCGGTTGACGCCGGGCGCGTGTGCTATAGAGACCGGCGTCCTCTGTTGCATCTCGTCTTTCTAACCCTCGCTTTTGCACTATGTTGAAGACGCTGAGATTAAGTGAGCAATGAAACAGACTGATAAATGAATGTGTGCTGCTTCTAAAGGCTTTTTGTACCTTTTTTTTTGTCTAATATTAAGTGCTAAGATTTACATCAACTGCTTGGTTTGAGAAATGAGAAGTCTAATGATGTAGTCAAGAGAAATTCTACATTGTATTATTTTTTTTAATTTTTTTTTCATATTGAAATCTAAAGGGGCATTATGATAACACGCTAATACGGCGCCCAAGGTTGTAGAAATAGACGTGCCGCTCATTCTGCTTCACCATAAAGCTGCTAATAGGCATCAGCTCTGCAGGTACATGTAGAATTATACTGTATAATCAACGTACTGTTTGTTTTGTAATGATCTGTGCCTGATTCTGGTTTGGCTTTGATCCCTATCTATAAATCAGGATGAGTTTGAAACGATGAATTCATGTTAATTGATGGATGATGAGTCTTCAGGTTTGAGCACGTGAGTTGGATAAATAATCAAAGCCATAATCACAAATGGTGCATATCAACACTGATGTTGAGGGAGGAACACACACTCTTCTTTCTTGGCACTGGGGTGGTAATATAAAGGGTACCTTTAGTGCAGCGTTCGTCAGTTTACAGACCAATCAAAGTATTTCCCTAGAACGAGCATTTTTTCTCGCAGCTCGGCTGCTGTAGCACATCCTCCGTTGTGGTTTATCCAGTCACTTTTGAGAAAGGGAAACGGTTTTCTACCCCCTCAATTTGGTCACCTGCCAGTTCCCACTCACCAGCCATATCTCCACTATCATACAGCAGCTCACGTGCTTCCTCCGTGACAATTGAAACCAGCAAACTGCATCACAGGGCAGCATAGCGCACTCTGAGGAAAGTGCTATCCGCCCTCTTCCACATACACGACCTCACAGATGCCCGTGATTGGTTACTGCCACTGTGACTGAGAAGGGAGAGAGAGAATATGCCCCTCCCACCCAGAGAGCACAACAAATGTTACTCCTGGGGAACCAGAAGGGATGTTTTGATGTGTAAAGATGAATGGACAGAGATGTACACATGTATTCTCTGCTTCAAGTCCACGTTCATTAACACGTTTCAGCATTTTAAGTTGTCACCATTCTGTCATAAGTTGCCTATGTTACGTACCTGAACATTTACAAAATTGAATTGAATTGATGCATAATTGGACCTTAAGCATCCCTTTGAACGCTGATTAAACAGTACACAGTACACATGTACCGCTGATTAATAATACCACCCCAGCTACAAGGTAAAGTCCAGTTTGGCACCTTAATTTCTGCCAGTGTAGAAAGGAAACGTGGCGAAAAAACATGAAACATCGAAATGTGAAATCAGAAATGTGCAACTCTTACAAATCTCACATACACAAAAACAATTCTGAGAAATCGATCATTATAATATGAATAATGTTGTGGTGATTTCACACTTGGCTATTTCTTTTCCTTTTTTTTTCCTCTTCTTGGCCATCACTGCACTTTACAGCAGCCGCTTTTACAAGGCGATGCTGCTGCGTTTGTTTGTTTGGGGTTTTTTTAGTCACATCGAAGCATGATAGAAATTAAAATGTCAATTGAGTCATGTGAAATGATGTTTTTTTTTTAAACCTGTCAGGGTGAAACTAAACAAAATCAAAAACTAAACAAAATCAAGAGTGCTGGTGAGAAGTGAGTCATGTTAGTGAGGGAATACGAGAAGATTCTCTCGACTTGTTAAATAGAAAAGATCCCAATGTTGCAGGGTAACTAAAGGTTACTTTTTTTATTTTGGGAAACGCGATGGGACGGCCCACTCGCCACCAGTCACATCAAACTTTTTCTTTTCGGTAGCCATTACTAGCTAAGATTGGTAAGAGCATTAAGGTTACAGTGTACAAAAGTCCAGTGATTTTTATTTTTTATTTTTTTTTTGGTATTTTTGCTCATCCTGCGAACTTCCACGTCAAACCAGCCAGCCACATTTTTTCATTCTGCTGCTCATGTGCAATCAGTCCTCTTCCACCTATGATTGGCGAGTGTCTCGGTGATTGACAGGAGTGACAGAGAATGCCCCTCCCACCTCAAGAAAACAGCCAGTTCTTCTCTCTTGGCACTCGGCTTAAACTCACGATCTCTCGCCGATAAAGCAGTGCTTTTCTGTTTCCCTGCCATTTGTCTATTTAAAATTGTTTTTTTAATACAAGTAAGTAAATGCCAAGTGTGAAAGCACCGTTAGAAAACTGTTCCTATGAGCGCTAGGTATTACGATAGTATAAAGCAGTGCATTCGGGAGGATTTTTAAAGTTAACGAAGTTTCTGAAGGAAAATAAGCAATGTAATCTGAAACAGGAGCGTGTAATTGTATTAAATTACTCTCTGATGTATGCAAATATATACAAGAATCCCCAAAAACGGGATTTTTTTATAAAATATAAAGGGCCGACGTCGTACGTTTCAAAACAAAGCACCCATGTAAAGGTCCGTATGTATTCGTCAGAGCCGATATCCGAAAAAGGAAGTGTTTAATATCTACACACAATAAGCAGCACATCCTAATTACACTTTAATTATAAAAAGTCATGCAATAATTGTGCTGATTAGAATCACTTTAAATATTTTAAGGATTTTTGTTTTTTTAAAAATATGTTATTCTTTACACTATTTTGGTTGTCTGTGTTGAAACATTGTTTAATTGGCTGTGAAGCATTCTGATTTATTGTATACATGTTATAAGATTTCAGATGGTCGTTCTGTTTGCATTAGATTGAGTATATAATGAATGCATTTCTGTTCAGGATTATCCCCCAAACCCTGTTTTGTTTCCTCTAGTGTAAATTGTTAAATAATGTTAATAGCTATAATGTGTATATTAGAAATAGACTTCTATGATCTATATTAACTGAAGTCAGATTTTATTTGTAACATACTATAATGTAGCATTGGCTTCTTTGGAACAGGAATCAGAAGAAGATGGGACTAAAAGCTGCGTTTTATTAGAAACACTACATTTCTATCGATGACCATTTTTGTTTCCGAAGGAGCACCGGTGCACGTTCTTACTGTTAATCCGAAGCACGAATAAAACTTCCGAGCGCTTTTGGAGTTCGCTGGCCTTCTTTACAAAGCGTAAGGCATGAAATGCGGCCATGGTTTAAAAATCGCAAGCTCGGAAGAGGTTTCAAAGTGAAATTAAGATGTTAAATGAGGTGGAGAAAGTGCTTAGCGATTGTTACATCGTAGTTTTACATCTTTAAGGAAGGAATAAAGAAAAATTATAAAAATGTAATAAATAAATCATCCTGAAGATGACAAATGGATTTTATTTGAAATTCCACACCATGTAAGAGTTACACCGAACACACTGAAATGAATTAAAATCCTTTTTTGCATTATCCAAGAAAGAAAAGAAATGCTGTTTTGCAGGTCAGATCATCGCTCAAGACATTTAAAACGCAAATGATATTTTAATCTTACCTCAGCAAGTTAGAGTATACACATAAAGCAGCAGAATCAATAATATTACTCATACAAACACATAAAATATTAGTAACCAGGGCCAACAGGGCTCATATACAGAACATGTAAGGTGTAGCGTTCTGATGGGAGATGTTTTTGTCTGCATTATGGACAGAATCGTACAGCACTGAGGAGCTTAGTGAACGGCTTTGTGCTCAATCTCATCGAAAACGTCTGTAAAATCCAAGTCAGATTAACCGACTCGACATTATGTGATCATAAAACGTTACCAAGTTTAACTGATAAGAAAAGTTAGAAACAAACATCTGTACATTCATAGTCAGAAAATTTTCTCCGTGGCCGAGTCTGCAAGCATGAGCCAACGGCTACAGGAGTGCGAGTGCTTACGTGCAAGAGTGTGTGTGTGTGTGTGTGTGTGTGTTAGAGACTGAAGCCAGAGAGAGCCAGGTGCTGCGCGGTGTTTCTTGCCTCAAAGTAGGACGTGTCCGTCTCGTCGTGGGGCTCGGGAACGAAAGGCATGGTCTGGTTCTGGAGGTTGTCCCAGTCCAAACCCGCAAAGAACGCATGCGCTTTCAGCTCTGGAGGGGAAAAAATAAGACACGCAAGCACATTTATATTACATATTACTTTTAAACATGAAGTTCACAAACTTAAGCAAATATGAATGAATAAATAAATAAATAAACGCAGCATTTCTTCTTATAATTGTTGTTGTAATAATAACAGAATAAAGTATTTCCATGTATTAATTATTTTTTAGAAACATTCCCACTGTAACTATATTATTAAACACATGGTCAGGGAACACCTGCAATGCCTTCATGGACCACCAGGGGGCCTCTGGTCTTACATTAAAACAATCTTTTTCGTTTTGTTTTTTTTTTTTTTTTTAAAAGATGTGAACACAAGTGAACATACTCAGGACTGTACGAAAAGTCAGGAATGAGTCGATCCTGAATAAAGAGACCACGAGGCATGAAATCTCCACACACATTGCAAGTAAATCCTGAACCCTGACTGAAAGAGGTAATGTCACGACATGCTCTGTGGAGTCCTCACCTTTAAGCCCAGCCCGTTTGGACACGTCTGTACTGAGGAGAATCTCTATAGCACCTCGGGCATTGGGGGATAGCTCCTCTTCTGGATCGGGCCACGGGATATCTGTGCACATTATTAGAAACGCAAGCGTCCTTATTAAACAAACACCAATTTGTGGACGAACGCGTTACAGATTCTTTACGCCAACATCCGGAGGGTCAATAAACCATCACGCTGAATCGTTAAAAAGAGTTCCACGTTCCGATCCATGTTCTATAGCTGCATCACACACTGATGGTCATATCGGTGCATCTTTCCTGTCCTATCAGAAAATATTCTCTCATCATACTTTGGGCAAAAGATTAACGTTTCCACAAGAACATGACCGGTTCTACTATGATGTCACAAACTGCTTCTACCATCTCGTCTGTCGTCGCAAACCGATTCCACCCTCTCATCACCAAACTGTTTCCGTACATCAAACCATTAAATATGACATTTTGACGTACGCTTTTTTTTGTAGCCGGCTCTGTGGAGATCGGTGACTCGGAGCTACCTGTAAAAACCTACTAATTTGCCATAAACACTCACTATGGATCAGGATGAAAGCCAAATGTTGCTCCTGTACGAACACAGGACTACACGGACACCCCCGTACCGCAGTGCAAGACACGGTACACTCCTGAACATATTCCTAAAGATTAGATGCGTCCTGTAATCGGATTAGACACATAATAAGCGCACGATAACAAACAAGTTCCTAGTCTGAATAGATCACAGATTTGTAATTTCATTTCGCATGGTTATAAAAGAGCCAGTGACCTCGATTGAGAATATTCTGGAAGACGAGTTGAGGCGTTTCATCGTTGAAAGGAGGCACTCCGGTGAGGAACTCGAACAGGCACACGCCCAGCGCCCACCAGTCCACCATGAAGTCTGTGGAGGGAGAAAGCACGATCACGGTCTTATTCAACACCTCACGTTTCTCTCGACGTCCTGTAGTGTGTTAGAGCGTGACTACGACTCTACTGCACAGCTGTGAGAGCCGGGCGAGGTTAAACTGATTTTGGAGTGAGGGTGTCAAAGGGATTATTAGCTTGATATACAATTTGAGACAGTTTTGCATTAGGTATTTAGTTCCAATCATTTTATTTAGCCATTTTCATCAGTGATGGTCTTACGCCTCAAAGATCTTTCAGAAAGGTAGCAGATTTAGGGATGGTCCCTTTACCTTCTTTATGTTTTGCCAACAGGGTTCGGTCGATTTCTAGCCATTGTTTACTTTTCTATTCCATAGAAGAACCAAACTACCACATTAACTGTCCAATGAGAACATGACCAAGTGTGGTAGTCCTCTTAGTCAGTTAATCCCCTAAACATCATTTACTAACTGTGAATATTCGCCTACGTTTTGGAAATTGATGTTCTTTTGACCACTGGTCCTCCAATAATGCACCACCAATTAAACTGGAAGAGCCCATTAGAGCATTATCCCAATTCCCAGCCAGTCCACACGTTCCTTGTAACTTATTCCAACTTCTAAATCCACAGTCACTCATTTGTAGCTCACACCTTCCCGTGTATAATACGTGGCCATGCCGAACCCGAAAGAACGGCGACCATAAAAAGTCCTCCGTTCTCTGCTTAGCGTTGAGGCTGAGGAGAAAATCTGAGGAGAGTAACGTTAGCTAAGCATTGGAGGAAATCAAGTCCAAATTGGTTGATAGCGAACACGATGCTGAATGTAAAAAAAAAAAAAACCCTGTGTTTTATGGAATAATTTATTAGTTTGTTCAGGAAGAATATCAAATTTCTTGTCTATGCACCGCATCCTTCGTTAAGTAAACCCAGTCCTCCATTGCGTACAATCAATCACGTGCGCTATTAGAATTTCCGAAAGTCCTTAAGAGCGACACAGAACGTCATTAAATGGAAGTTACCTTGCTTAATAAAACCCTAGCATGACTGAGCCTCAACACACCACAGCCAGGTAATCAAAGCACTACAGCTTTAAGAAAAAAAATAAAATAATAATAATAATAAAATAGTGACAGGACTGACTGGGAAGCATCCCGTAGTTACACGGTTTACCAAGACAAAACAAAAATCTCCCATTATTCCCAAGTTCACAGAGCATCACTGAAGCGGTAAGCATGAAGCACGGCCAATCGTGGAAGCAGGATGCCATTCCCCTTGGCGGAAGACATAAAAGACACTTCAACCAATGTTTTGTGGCTAGTAATGCCTTTCCAAACAAACACTTAACGGACTCTCGCTAACTTCCAGTCATTATTAGCCATGTGTGTGCTTTTGGATGAAGTGATCCTTTATGGAAAAGTGGCCTGCTCATGCATGGGCGCGAAATCATACGTCATACTCACCGTACGCAACTGATCCTGGAACTGAAAGCACAAGGGGCAATGAGGAAGCTGCTCAGTGTGCAGCGCATCAGACATTCAACTCCATAATAAAGCAATCACACTCACCAGCCACTTTAATAGGAACACCTGTCTATTTCATCAGCCAATCATATCGCAGCAGAGCAACGTGTGTATATATAACCATACAGATACAGCTCAAGAGCTGCAGACTGTCGCCACTGATACGGTTTACTTTTAAAATGTTTGCTGTTGTGCAGTTAAATTCTGCATTTTAAAGTCAATCCGCACACGCGTATACCCGGCGCACGTGAATGTGGCGTCTTAGCATGGACGTAAACGGTTTTGGATTCAGAGCAAAAATGATTGTCCTAAATCTAAAGCGATGTTTTTAAAACCTGAAACTTATCTGTGTGGACGTAGCCTCAGTGTAGCATCAGCATCAGCATATTGGTGCTGGGGCCAGTGCTGATCTTCTGAGAGTCTCACCAACGGGGAAAGACTTCACACAAAACGGAGCGGAAAAACAAAAGTTGTGAAATTAGGCTGCATCTTCGCGAATTAGGCAATGGCACGAATACACAGGTGTTCCTATGAAAGTGGCTAGCGATTGTGTATTAACTGAACAGACAGTACACTAAAGCTGCCTTCAGACCAGCAGCAACTCAGTGCAACAGTACAGAGGCTGTTACTGAAAACGGTACGGAAGGAGCCTTGCAAAAGGCTCCTCTTACCATGATGTTTCCCTAGTAAAAGCTCTGGGGCGAGGTAGTCGGGGGTCCCGAGGATCGGGGCGTCCTCCGCTGGTTCCGGACCTCTGCGTACACTCTTGGGTGTTCGATACGGGGTATGAGACGTGGCCACGGGCTGAGGGGTCTAGAAGGAAGAACACGAACGTGACATCAAATGAGGAGCCTAAAGACATGCATCATGTAAAGAAAGCAAAATTCCTTTATAAGCCATATGTGGCGGAGCCACAGCTGTAAAAATCGTAGCCTTTCAACATACCGCTGTGTGGGAATCACTAGCCCAGGACACGCGACGAGTCACCTCGTCGAAGTTTGCTCCTGTTCTCACTTACATTATTGCTGATTAATACATGTTATCTTTGGCCTCTACAGTTAAAGAGGTGCTCAAAGTGGTGGCCGTTAGCGTCCAGACGTTTAAGTGTTCCTGAAGTGTGTGTACATTTGTTCTGTATATTACTAGGATTTTTACAACAATACACTTTCCCAGCGGATAAGTTTATTATGCTGAATTCTGACCCGTATGTGTACCTGGCACAGTGAGCTGCTGAGGCTGGGTCTCTTCTTCTGCACAGGCGTGTTGGCGGCGGGCGCGGTCTGGAACGAGGTCGACGTCGACAGGTCCATGCCGTCCGTGGAGGCTAAGCTGAGGCGCGAGCCGTAGGACAGGTTGGAGCGGTTGATGGAGCTGCAGTAGCTTCTGAAGGCCACCACGTTCTTAGGCTTGAGGAACTGAGGCGATTTGAGCAGACTGCTTGAGGCGACGTGGAGGTGACGGTGTTCCTTGTGATGCCTCGGTGAGGCGGATTCTGTAACAGAAGGCGTTTCATTTTCATCCTCAAATGACGACATCAGAGCTTCCGTTTCTCCACGAGGAGGAGGCGTGATGGTGATCACGGACATTTCATGAACCGAGCTATCCGAGTCCAAGCTCAGGCTTCGTCTCATCTCCGGGGGAGAGGAAGTGAGCCCGGAGATGGACAGGTTCTCGCCCGGTTCCTCCAGCTCACACAAAAGATTCTTGGCCACTTTTGTAGGGCTGGACTGTTTCGGGATTCCTCCGTCATTCCCCAAACCGACAGCGGAGAAAATCCCGGTCAGACCCGTATGGAGTCTGGAGTCATTCTCCGGAACGGGAAAACACCGCCTGTACTCGGCGTTGCTCTTCTTCGCTTGGATTTCGGCATGCTCGGGGCTTTTATCCACCTCTGTAAAACCTCGCTTCACTGACGAGCCTGGTTTTAGAGCAGATCCTTTCTCTAAAGACCTACAAACAGCCAGGAAGCTGCGCTCAGGTTTCGCGAGGCTGTTCTCGCGTGATGGTTTGAGTGGGGTTTTACCAGGCGTGACACAGAGATCAGAGTCCGTGAACGGGAGTCTCTTTCCTGCCGAAATGTCTGGCTTTACGTTTCTACAATCCACTTCAACCGAGCATCGGCTATTCATAGACAGTGATCTCGAGTTCGAGTTGGGAAGCGGCGTCTGACGAGCGTCTTTTCCAGGAATCCGCATTTCACCGCTCTTCCTTCTCTCCACAGCGGGCAGCTTCTCAGCTCCATCCGTTACGTTTGGAGGTGGGATGTTTTCATCCCCTCCTAGTTTCTGCAATGGCACAATATTTTCCGTATGAGTGCTTATGGGGGGGGGGAATATTATTTCAAAATATTTTACACATGTACAGTATCTGCATATATGCTTAAACGTGTTTATACACACCCAACAAAAATTGTGTATTTGGGGGAATTAAATTGATCATGGAATTTAATTTCATTTAAATTAGAGAAATTTAAAGAAATTAATTTTATTAATGAATTAATTTGATTAATTTCACCTCCACATTAGCATGATTAATACAGTACACCTATAAAGCGTAAGTGTAAAGAGGCGTCACCTGCTCGTCCTCCCACAGTGGACTGACGCAGCTCTCGGAGTCGCTGGACAGCAGCAGGCACGAGCGCGAACTGCCAACACTTAACGACTCGAACCGCTTCCTGGATTTCATCAGCCTCGGCGTCAGATTTTTGGCCAGCAGGCTGGGACTGAACATACTGTTAGCACCTAAAAGAAATCACACTCATTCCAATCATCAGTGCTTGGACGGACTGACGAGGATGCTCGTAAATATAAAACGAATAAAAACATAAAAACAATAACGGGACACATACCGAGGCCTCGTGACGGGCCGATCGGGGAACGCGAGAGCTCTCGTTTTCGAGCCAGCAGCGGGGAACAAAGCGAGCTCTTTCTCAACTCGGCTTTTCCGCACGTCACGGGACTGACCACGGCCGAGGCGCTGCTGTGACGCTTCCCACTCACCACTGGAGTGTTCTTCACAGCGGAGACACGAGATACGGGTAAATACGTTTAGTAGCAGCATCTATATGCACGAACTGAAAAACATCTCAGAAGGTGTAAGAGTCGAAGGTGAATCGTGTCTCTGCAAGCTGCTCGTTTTAAAGAAAATTATTAATATGCAAAAAATAGTATTGATCTCGATACTTGTTTTTACTGCAAGGAAAATGGTTTTGTAAACAAAAATTGTTAATATTTAGAGAAAATGTTCTCGACATGAACAAATTTAAAGCCCAGGTCAATTAAAAGAGGGCTGATAACGACTTGTAGTCCAGAGAGCAACAGAAATCAGTCCGAAAGTCCATACGTGCAGACTCTATGCATGGAAGGGTTCAATAAAAATACAATAACATGATATAAAGATGTAATACTTGATCAGATGTTAGCATTTGGACAGATTCATTTAAAAAAAAAAAAAAAAAAAAAAGTGGATCATTTTTGTTGACAATAAATAAAAGTGGCATTGCATCTTTTTTTTTTTTTTTTTTTAATTTAAATTACATTTTTTAAAAAAAACAATAATTGTCTACCACGCTTTCCTGTTTTCATACTTTTCACGATATTTGGAAAATTAGGAAAAATACTTTTACAAAACCCGCTGTCTTTTAAAAACATTTGACGTTTGAATTATGGTAGGTTTAAAAAAAAAAAAGTCAGACAAATACAAATGAATCTCCGTGGATTATTTCTAACCCTAGAATTGAAGTATAAGCTTCTATACGCAGTGCAAATGGGATTCTTGTTACACTTACAAGACCAAGAGAACTGATCAAGGATAAAACTTGACCAGGCGTCCGGAAATAATCCTTCTTCGGCTTGGCAAAAGAGGGCGTGGTCAGTATATCCAGAAGGTTCAATTCTAGACAGAACAAAACATCTATGAGCCAAAGCTTCTTTTTTCTTATAAATATTAATATTATATAAATATTGTGTATTTCGGTGTCAGCGTACGCACCCCTGTCGAGTTTCACTTTGGAGAGGCCGAAGTCAGTGAGCTTGATGTGGCCCTCGTTGCTGATCAGCATGTTGTCAGGTTTCAGATCCCTGATGAAAGAAGCCGCGGTTCTGTTTATCCACCCGAACACGCAGCAGATCTGCGTCTCTAAAGTACACGTTCTTATATCATGACAAGTACCTGTGAATGATGCCATGTCGGTGTAGGTAATCCAACGCTAGTGCCACTTCGGAAATGTATTTTAATGACATGTCCTCGTCGAAGTAGCCGTAGACGTGGAGCAGAGACTTCACGTCACCGCCGATCAGGTACTCCATGACCTGAGGAAAAACACACGGCCTCATCTGATACACTGCGCGGAGTCGAAGTAATACTTTAATATCTAAATTATTCATCACTCTATAAATAATTATAAATTGCAAGAGTCGCATGGAGAATGGGGTTGCATGCGCCTAATACCGGTCCTGACCATGAGTCTTTCTGCTCAGATCATTCTTCAGGAAAACAAATCCACACCTATACAAACCGAGTTAGTTTGGCTCGTGTCTAGGGTGTAGCTTTAAAAGGTAAAGGTGAAAGCTCAAATCTAGGTTTGATTACACTTTAATTTCATCTGTGTGGTTTGCAATCCAAAGCAGGTGTGGCAGTCAAGGACCGGATCTTCGGATCTTTTGGGTGGACATTGAGAGTCGACTCGTACCTATGAGTCATATGTGTTTGACTCTGAGCTGTGTGTATGAGGCCGTGAAAAAACACAGCCGTGGTTCTGTAAACGAGGAAAGCGATGCAGACCGAGCAACACAACACTATTCCAGCCAATCACAGCACAGGGGGACATGGGGGTGTTGTTGCCTTGGCAACACTCAGCCATAAACGTAGGGGGCGGAGCTTCTGAAGGGAGGCGTGTATTTATTTGGCTGTTGAGGTCAAATATCAACGATCTTTCTTCAGAATTGATGACTGCGCCTTTAAAAGTGGAATGTGATGTGATGTTAAAGCAAATAACAGACGAAGTGAGTTTAAAGTGTCACTCGGTGCACTCACTCTCCTAGTGCACGAAACAGACCCCATGAAACAGAAACACGCCCGTCCCCGCGCTTTTCCGTACCAAATAAACCTTGCTGGCCGTCTGCAGGGAGTAATACAGGTGCACGATGAAGGGGCTTTTGCTGAGGGCCAGAGCGTCTCTCTCCGCCCGCATCTGATCGCTCATGTTCTTATCCACCATCTCCGCTTTCTTCACCACCTGCCGACGGATAAATTACACAGAATAATCAGGACACAGGTTTCTGAGTCCTGTGGCTATCATCACACGCCATTGTTTATGAAACCAGACAGTTCACTCGCATAACTAACCCTGTAACAGATGTTAGGAGAACTAGTCACTAGTATTTTATTAACTTAGAAATAAAATGGTCTCTGAATAAAATAGATTTAGTTTTGACAATCTGTCAAATGTGCACCTTTACAGATTTTCCAGATCTGTACATAACTGTAGTAAAGTTTCAACTAGTCACTGTCCTACAGGAGCCCTGTACCCCAAACTAATGACAACTATAAAGAACGCATGCTCTCATTCATGTCCAATTGAAATACAGGTCATTATTGTGCAAAAGCTGATGTCAGGTTAGTTAAAATCGCCCTAGTTTTATAGTGATAATAATAATGATAGCAAAAATAGATGTCACTGATGCTAACAAAGAATAAGCCTTAAATGAAAGTTGTAATTAAATAAGAGTGCTATATTGCTATTTAATAAACCTGCATTATCAATTTAAATTGTGTAAAATGTTTTTTAGTCAGACATACATACAGTACATACCTTAAAGCAAAACCTGTTCATTTTGCCATTTTACAGGATTTCCATGATCGTGTATGTTTTAGCAGTGTAAACCTCAGGCTTCCGGATGATCTGATATGATTTTAATTCAATATTTGATGATATGACAGAATCTGTTACGATGGGATTCAATTTAGTGTCCTATGTTTGAACTTTGTTCGAAATCTGGGGAAGAAATTTTTTTTTTTTTTTTTAAATGCTGTTTTAGTAAAAGTTGGGAAATAAGTTAAATTAATAACTATGTGCACATGATATAATTAACCGGATCCGTTAATGCAGCAAAGTTCTTATTATGGAACTGAAAATGGTCATTAGGAATAAAAGCAATAAAAGTATATAAAAATATAAGTACGGAAGGCTCGAGTTTGAGGGTTCAGGCTGAAGGAGGCGATTAAATGTGTGGTACTAGTTCATGTTACCTGATTAAAATGTGATATTAGATGGTGATATTTTTTCCAACAATAATACCGTTGGCTTTTGAGTTTTGAGACACACACACACACACACACACACACACACACACACACACATATATATATATATATATATAACTATTTTGAAATGTTGGGGGTGCACTGAATGTGTAAAAGAGTCAAAACTCGAAAACCTGAAAAAACTCGGTTCAGGTTCCAGAACTGTTCAAAAGAATCGGTTCACTAAAATGACTCGAACTGCCCACCCCTAAAATAACTGACAGTAGGCCCATCTATACACAAAGAAAGTTTCTAACCCTAACTATTTGATACACTCGTGTTTTTCATACTTTCCTTGTTGTTTGTTCAAGTAACGCATTTTAAAAAATGCCTATTCCATCTTTCTTTACATTTCCACGACATTATTGTTCATTGCTGGGACCCATGCACCTCCTAAACCCCACTGTAACAGCTGGATAAGAGGCAGCTGGATGTGCACAGTTTTCTGGTGTACCTTCACAGCATAGAGCTTGGAGTTGTTCTTCTTCCTGGCCAGAAAGACTTTCCCGAAGGCGCCGCGGCTGATCGGCTTCAGCACCATGAAGTCCTCAATGGAGGGCGGCTTCGGCACTTCAACACTCATACAAGCAGAAACACCTGCTGATTTCTCTTCGGCCTCCATTTTCTGTGACTCTCTCTTACAGATTATCACTTTAAATTAATTTTAAATAATGATCAGTCTACCCCGCAGTGCATCCACGCAGGCAACCTAACAAGGCAAATAATGTAATAACCAACATTACTTTAATCTATCTAACCATGCATAACAGAGCTAAACTATATCTTTATAATATGAAACAAAATCAACAGGTTTATATCCACCATGACCATCGCCCTACTGACACAACATCAGCATTGTTTTGAAATTTGAAATGTGCTCCCTGGTTTGCGGGGTCCTTACTATAGAGGGCTGTAAATATTGACAATTGTTTACGCTCAAAAACAAAAAACAAGGCGCTTTTTAACGTATCCCTGTTAAATAACTATTACTGTGAAACATTTTTACGAAATGAAGCTTAATGATTTTTTTTCTTATTATTGTTAAGGATATTAACACGGGCTTCATTTAGATCAGGCACAATTTGGACTACTAAAACCAGCTTGGTTTATGAGGCAGGCCCGCTGACGGTCGATAAAAACAACGGAATGGACCGGAAGTGGATTTATACAAGGTTGCCATGTCTGCGGTTTGCACCAAAAAAAGGGTAACTTATTTTCCTCTGAAAGGAAGAAATTCCTCGCTTTCGGTGTTCTTTCGCTATATAACATAATCTTATATTAACTGTAAAGCATAGTGTTAAACTGATTACTATTTCTAAATTATTATTTTATTGGTGTTGTTTGTTGGTTTAATTGTTTATACATAAAATCAAACACTTTAATCTATCTTTATTTAATACACATTCTGCCCCATGTTGTTTGTGTAGCCTATATATGTTTTATCATAATTTTCACAGCTGTTGTTTTCCACGTTTTTAAGTAAAATATTCTTTCACATGAATATTTAATGAACAAATATAGCCTATCGGCTCAGCCAGAACTACTCTCAAAGCTGCTATAATAGAAAACGAATCAATATCTTCTGACCAATCAGAATGGAGAGTTGAACAGCGCTGTGATTTAACAGTAATTAAACACTAGATGGTGCTAAAACAAGGAAGTTACATGATGTGTATTTCTGCCTTTATGTGCCTGTGTCTAACAAACAGACATTGTGCATTTTTTACCCACAGAAGGTTTAAATCAATACTTAAATAAGACACAACTTATCAAAAGCTGTAAGGAGACAGACTGGGTCACTGACGCACTAAACAGATCAAATCACTTCTCTCATATAGACCATGGTGTTTATTTTATATTTCATTTAAGTCCTAGTATAATATCATCCTATACTGTATACCTCAACATTACATTATCAACATCACCACTATTAAAGATGCACTGTATGACCAAAAGTATGTGGACACCTGGTCATCACACCTACATGTGTTTCTTCCCAGACTGTTGCCACAAAGTTGGAAGCACACAATTGTACAGAATGACTTTGTATGCTGTAGCATTACAGTTTCCCTTCACTGGAACTAAGAGGCCCAAACCTGTTCCAGCATGACAATGCCCCGTGCACAAAGCAGCTCCGTGAAGACATGGTGTGTTACTCTGACTGCACCCCACACCTCCTCACCCAACATCAGCACCTGACCTCACTAACGCTCTTGTAGCTGAATGAACACAAATCCTCACAGCTTCGCTCCAACATCTAGTGGAAAGCCAAACAGAAGAGTGGAGCGCAATATCACAGCAACTGTGGACTAAATCTGGAAAGAAATGTTCAACAAGGACAAATGGCTATGATGGTCAGGTGTCCACAAATCCTTGGCTATATAGTGTCATTTAGACAATACCATGTAATCTATCTTGCAAAAGCAAAAAGTATGGGTGATTATTTTTGATGAAAACTTTCAAGGAATCAGATATAAAGATGGGACGTTTTGGTAGTGAGCACACACTAAAGGACATAACCATAAATATATGGACATAATCTTAATGACATCACTGGACTGTTCATTGTTGCTATGGCAACAGTGAATTTGAGGAACCCTAGGGATAATACAAGAATGTAATACAGACGGCATAATAGATTTATATCATTATTACAACAACACTACAATCATCATCATCATCATTCTTGTTAATGTAAACATTTTGACAAATTCTCAGTGCTTTACATATACATTTTTTATATAAAAACCCTAACAACCCACAGTAATGGATTGTTTTACATATCATCCATCCATCCATCCTCTATAGCGCTTTATCCATCTGGGTCGCGGGGAAGCTGGAGGCAATCCCAGCATCTTGGGGTGAGAGGCGGGGTACACCCTGGGCAGGTCGCCAG
>JAQQZR010000033.1:26626631-26640093 GCA_030068235.1 Notoglanidium macrostoma | reverse complement strand
TTCCTCTTATTATCTTCAAGAGAGATAAAAGAGAGAGTCTGGTCAGGAAATTACATTTTGTTACTGTCCTTTATAGAACCATGATTTCTGTCATGGTTCCCATGGTGACAAATATCATGTTCTTGTGTTTGTTCTGTCTTTTTTTTTCTTACCCTGTTTTCACCCATGGACCCATCATTAGTTTGTTATCCGATTGTGATCACCTGTTGTGTGTTAGTTCGTCATTAGTTTGTCTATTTACACCCTGCTGTGTCTGAGCATCTTTGCGAACTCTTTATCTTTCAGCAATTCAAAGTCTTAGCTTCTTTCATTTCTGAGCCACGATTCCCATTTTTAAATTCTCGCCTGTTCTCCAGATTATGATTGTATGTATATTATCTCAGATTATTGTTGCTGAACTGTGTACTGACCCATGCAAAACACTACAATTATGATTATTGTTCGCACTCGCATCTTTCCTTCTCATCAACATGCAGTACATCTGCTTTAGCATTAAGAGTGTGCAAAAATATTGGTTCATCAATTAATTGTTTTTTAAATTTCCCCCAATTTGATATCAATCTGTAAAATTTATGGATGGCTCATTTAGGTCAATATGCATTTTCTGGGTGAACGGCTTTCTAGTTTCATTTCCACTATGATTGAACAGAGCCAGATAGACGGGATGTTAGTATTAAAGGCAATTACTAGTCCTTCCCTTTACATGTCGCTCTTGGTTAATGTTTATGCGAACGCACAGAGGAAAAGCTCGGCGTGTTCGCCATGGCTAACGTGAGCGCCCAACTGAATCGATATTGGATAGGAATCGAATCGCATCAGATTGAATCAAATGTTTAGCTTGTGAAGCAGGTCGAATCAGGGCATCCGAGCCAACACCCAGCGCTTTTTAACCTAAGTGATATCAGGAAGTGATAACTTGGCTCATGGACGCCCCACAATGTTACAAACGTAATGATAAACAGATGTAAAGTACGAAGCAGCAGTGTTTACATACAAAACTGTTAGTGTTGGCAAATTGCTGTGGTTTAAGACACACTTTGAGACATGCTGCTAATGGAAAATAATCAGTAGGTGATTATTTTGGTATACACCTGGTCAGCATTGTACTGAGACTCATGTGGACTTATCAAGATGATTAAAATAAATTGTCGTATCTGACTCTCTGTCTCTCTGTACCTGAACTCCACCTCGACCAGGCTGAGCTCCTTGAGGTCAGAGCTGAGCTCGAACGCCCTGAGAATAGGGTCCTCCTCCGTCAGCATGATGAGAGACGGACTCGCCAGGCAGCGATAGATGTCCAGACGAAACCTGTAGTAGACAAACAGAGAAAAATAACAGCCTCACTGATCAATTAATTTCTTTAAGTCATTACAGAAGTTTCACAATGCTGAGTACTTATTAGCGTGTAACTTGATCTATGAAAAATTTACTTACTGAAGTAAATGAGTCTCTAGGAAACAGTGGGTTGCACAAAAACATTTTAATCTCATCATAATGCAAATAATTTTAGCCACTGCAATCTTTTAACCCTTATATTGAATTATTTATTTTGAAACCATATTCATGTTGTTTTGAACCTCAACCTTATTTTTTGGTCACAACGACCCATTTAAAATCGTTCATCAAGTGGAAAAATACTAAAATGTTCAAATATCTTATAATTGGACTAGTATAAAGGGGAAATGTTTGCCTGAATTAGTGGCACAGAACACATAAGCACATAAGGATTAATAATGAGAAGAGATGCTGGATGCCTGGAGTGACGCAGGCTGTCCTTCTTGTTCTTGGCGTTGCAGAGAGTACACTCGCAGCCCACAGCGTGAGGCCTGGGCAGTGAAATGTCCTGCTTCAGAAGCATGGTCAGGATCTCGTAGTTGTTCCTGTGAGCAGCCAGGATAACGGGGGCCACGTCCATGGTGGTGGAATATTCCGGGTTCTGGATCCGCTGCATCAGTTTCTGTAGAGCAACAAGTGATTTCAATTCATCTACTTACACCTCAGAACAACAGCAGCGATGCTAAAAACACAGCATTGAATTTCACCAAGTTACAACCTGCAAATGTAACGGCATTAAAAATAATGAACTATTAGTGATGTCATGATACCGCTTTTTCCTGATACTGATACTGAATTCTTGAGCATCAGTGATGTCGACCTTCAGTTATCTACCACCATATTGTTTATTTAAAAAAAAAAAACTTAAGCTTATTATTTTTTTTTAACTCAAGCACTTCCGTTAAACTACCTTCAAACAAAAATCGCTTCCATTGTAAATGTTGTAAACGTCATGAAATAGAAAAGTACCGGCCAGGTCGATAATCAGAGCAGATATTCAGCACTTTTTCGAAACCTGAACCGCCACCTAAACTTGTTTCCTGCTTTAATGTATGTGTGTATCTGATGCAAAAAACACACACGTATGTAGTCTATCTCCATGTCCCGCCCACAGCGTTACCGGATTGGTAGAAATGTGGACCATGCTTCAATCAAACAGTTTTTGTGAGAAACGCGGGAATGAAGGTTGAACAACGCACACACACACACACACACACACACACACACACACACACACACCTTGAGATGATGACTGTTATACGGTATACCTCTCACACAGCTTTTGTTCAAAGTATTTTTTTTTGTTAAATAATATGTTCATTTAATGTTAATGTAATGTAAGGTGAGTAAGAATTGAATCCTTGTAAATTTTCTTGTAAACTACAAACATCAAATTTATGGTAAATGAATATCGGGACCAAATATCGGTTATCTGTGTCCTCGATTAGTAATAATCAGTATCGGCCCGGAGAAAAAAACATATTAGTCTGCTCCTAGTACAAAGCATACATATAATAAAATCAACCATGACAACAGAAAAGAAAATACAGAAGTTATATACCCTGCCTTTCTGCTTCATTCACTACACTTTAACAGGCTGTATTTTAGAGTTCGTTTCGGGAAGCTGGAAGCTTCGTCTTTTTTTTGCATGCGGATGTCTAACATAGCAAAGAAGATGAACTATTGCACAGTCGCTTGGAAGGAAAAGCACTTAGGAATACCATCCAAGCGAACTTCATCACACCATCAGTGTTTATTAATGGAACTAAAAGCTATTTGCTAATGGCTGAGGAATATCACAAAGCTAATGTGCTCTAAAGCCCTCGATTAACGTTTGCTATAAGTGTAGATGTTTCAGGACATCTTAGACATGTATGGTGTTATATAAGAGTGAAGATTTCTAAATAAAAATATTTTAATGGGTTAAAATTGAAAGTTTAAAGTGAAGTGATAGCAAAAGTGATTTATGGTGCATATAAAGCCATTAATATTTTAATACATTTATCTAGATACATTAATACATAATTGTGTAGCACAAAATAACTATTATAACAATAATGTAATTTGTATAAATATATTACACTCTATAACGTAATACATATAAATATATCATCTGGATTATTTATTATCTAGATAATGTTTAAGTTTATGATTATATATATATACATATAAATATATAATATATAATAATGTACTGCTAATGTATAAGTGTAATAATTAATGTTTCGAAATAATTATTTAAAACGGAAAATAATCACTTCATATCAGAGTCATTTGGCATATAGATGCTGGAAAATCAAATGAGTAATAATATTATTGTATTATAAAATACGAGAGAGAAATTAACACGACGACTGACCGCAATCGAGGGTTTGGAGGATCGTCTGGGTTGGTGATTCAGAAGAATATCAACAGCTCCCACCACCTCCAGGTCGATGGCCACCAAAAGAGCACCTGTCGTCTGTAAACACACACAAATTTCACGGTTTCCACCCCTTTTGTGTCTGAATGAGACCCAAAAATATAGATTTGGATTGTATAATCCCATCACTCTGCCCTATTCGGACAGGATTAAATGAACACATGGCCCTGGGGTGATTTCTTATTATACAGATGCTCGGCTATGATTTTATTACTGTCCAGATCGGTCATTTCTTTCTTTTTCTCTGTGCTCCTCTAAGAAAATTACATACCAAGTGTTTGTGATTATTTTTTACTGTGTTTTCAAACTGTTGCTGGATCTTTGGTTCTCCCCAAACTGAACTAAGAGTCGGTTCTCTACTCCATCGTCTCTCTGAAGGACGTGGGTGACATGTTGTAAACATCTCACTGCTCCTGTGGTCATTTTATTACATTGAGTTTTAGATTTTTATCACTGCAAAAAATCTATTACCCACGTCGCCCTGATAAACTAATCCAATACAAATAGGGCTTTTGTTACACTATACCTGCTATACTTTTATGATTATTTACAACCCTATTAGGTTTATGTCCTCTCAATTTTTCTTCATGTATGGGCTTGTCATTGTGGATCTAAATCTATATCTCTATTACTGTAAAGCTGCTCTGTGACAATGTTTACTGTTAAACATGCTATCATGCTATCAATTTGGCCCTTGTCAAAGTTGCTCAGATCCTTTCACTTGCCCATATTTCCTTCTTCCAACACATCAACTTCGAGAGCTGACTGTTCACTTTCTGTCTAGTATATCCCACCCCTTGCCATTGTAACAAAATAATCAATGTTATTTCCATCACCAGTCAGTTTTTTAATCTTTGTATTACAGGCGAATTGAAACTCATCAACCAAGAAACTGAATCTGACGAGAAGATGGACATTTCAACAAGACAACAATCCCCATCATACAGCCACAATAACTGAAAAAAGACTTGCATAGCCAAGCCAATGATTAAATCTCATTGAAAATGTATGATAATTATGCATCCATCAGAGGGGTCCTCATAGACATGAGGAATTGAAGACTATTTCCTGATAGGAAAGGGTCAAAACTGAACCACATTGCTGCGACAACTAATGATTTCTTATTGTAGCCATGTCAAAGCTTATTGCCAACAATTTCTTTGCAGCAAAGTACTAATGTTGGTAACACTTTTTTCCCAGTGTGACATTTTCCTTTTGTTTCATACCAAAAGCGCTGGACACACAAAGTTTCACCCTCGACTGTATCTTACTTTAGACACACACATTACACAAAATAAACCACGGTTATGTGGAAAAAAAGATGATTTTACCTGACAGCCATGTTCTAGGAGAAGCTGCAGGATGTCCAGGTTCTCGTTCTCGATGGCGATGGTGACGGCGTCTTTCCCTAACACATCCACGCAGTTGATGTTCAGCTCACCATGGCGTTTTTCCTCCAGCAGCTTCTTCACCATGTAGTAATCACCTTCATCACACACACACACACACACAATTTCTTTGATTTAACTATTAATTTCTTCCCTCATCATGTAAATAAAAGTCTCGTGTATATTGGAAACAGTCATAAAAATGACATGCAAGAGTCCAGAGCCTGTGTTAGCATAAACACACAGACATTTACAGGAAAGATTGTTCTTCCCTGAGCCTAAATAGCTTTCCTTTATATGGTAAGGAAGACATCAGACTCTCATTTGCACAATGTAACATCAGGTTAGAAACACATAGCATGGTTGTTTTACTAGCATGGAGAAGATGTAGTGGAAAAAACATGGATGTCCAGGTAACAATGTGCAGTCGCCTTTTTTAAAATAGGGGTTTTGACATCATTTGCAGGATCTTGTTTTGGTTTTTCAGTCAAACCGAACTGACAGTGTAACTGACATCATGAACATAATCAGGATGAACTGGAAACATGACACTTTTGGCAGAAATCCAGACACTCGGCTGCACCAACATGGTGATTCTGATTCTGTTCTTCTTCAAAGCATGGCATTAACGCTCTTTCTTTCCAATTAGGAATTTTAATTAAAGAAAGAATTACCATTCCGCTTAGACAATGAATGATAACGACTAAACCAGGACCGCACTGTAAATAAATCTGTAAACATCCATCTCAAGTCATTACAGGCTGAAACATGGTTTTGTACCCACATCTTCCTGTTTGCATCCATTTATGCCACAAGTGCACTTAAAATGGTTTCAAAACGGGCAGGAGGAACACGAACATGAACATGAACATGAAGAGAATCTCAATTTCTGTGAGATTACTGTGGGTATTATTTGGATTTTAAAACATTGACCAATTAAATTCCTACTAATATTAGACATAAAAAAGATCAGGTATTTAATAAAAACTTTGACATAAAATACTTATTTTTCTTTACATGATAAATTGCCTATTTTCGAACACATCCCCATTCCATAATAATTCCTAAATTAATGATAAGTGCACGGTCATGAAAAATAAACTACGGAAGATGGATAAATAAGGACAACACTGACCAATGAGACACTGATGTTATAGACCTCATGCAACTGAAGTCATCAGATAACATGACAACCGTTTATATTTGGATGCAATATATCGCAGATCGGCCATGTCTGGATATATATTTATGGTTGGTTTTATTGTCTGTAAAGCACAGAAACTTCATATTCGGCGTACAGCTGCATGAAGTTGCAAGGCCAGAAAAAGGCATTGCATTTTACAGGCTTCCATCATAGCAAAAAAGACGAGCCAAATGGGTTTGAATCGGGAGAACTGGCAACCCACAAAAAACAGCAGGATATGTTGTGAACATTAGGTTATGGTAAGTATTTTTGTTTTGCTTCCTCACAAACTTTTTATCATCATTTTTCACACTAGATAGAACATTTCCACAGAGTTTCAACTTGTTTTCCGGCATGTTGTGAAAAGTCATGACACGTTTGCTCAACGATTAGGGTATACTGTACCCTGCACTGCACTAAGCTAAGATGTAATTACTAGTAAGAGATTATTACTAGTAGACTAAAATAAATACTGGAGGCTACTTCAGGATGAGGATGGATTCAGAAAAAGTCTTTATTATTTCACACAAACTTAATAGCACATGTACATTGCCTACTCACCTTCAACGCTACCAAATAGTGATTTTTCCATACAGAACTTTAGCCGATTCTACAAATAATCATACAGGTCGTGGTAGTGGAAATCTGGCAAGTCAGAAAGCCAACAGTTCTAAATTGAAATAAACCAAATTCCTGGCAAACCGTATGGACCCTGCACCCCTATTTTGCGATATTTCAGTCCTTCAAAACGTCATTAAAGTGTTCAACGTACTTGGACAGGCACGCCTTAGTGCATCTGCTGTTCATTCTAGCTTTATTTTGCTGTTGCTTCACGTGAATGTATACAACACAATGAGTTCAAGTGTACTGTTATGTTATCCGATACGACCGTGTAAACAATGCAAACTCATGTGACTTCACTGGGTGTGTATGTGTGTGTATCTGTGTTTAAATGTGTATGTAGGGTTCTAGTAAATTGTTTTTGTAAATCTTTACAGGGACCAGTTAAATGTTCCCACCAGTATAGGATATCTGATCATTTGGAGCTTGTGATGGAAGGTCTTCAGAAATATAATAAGACAAATGTGTGTGCTTCTGTGTTTGTTTTTATATCTTCAAGGAGTTTTAGTGCAGTTTAAGAAAGAAATCTGGGGAGAAGTAGTCATCATTATGTGGACCAGCCATATGTCCCCAAAAGGATAGGAAAATCTGACAGATCTGAGCTTGTTGTGACATTTAGCTGGTCCCCACAATAATAATAGTAGTGATTTTTTAAAAACAATTTAAAAAGAGCCAAGGGTGTGTGTGTGTGTGTGTGTGTGTGTGTGTGTGTGTGTGTGTTTATATCTTGGTGGAGTTTTATTTTAGATTTTAAAACAAAACCTGGAGAAAAGTAGTTATTCTTTGGGGACCAGCCAAATGTCCCTAAAAGGATAGGAATATTTTAGTGGTTACAGACACACAAAACTGTGTTTTTTACTTAAACAACACCACCACCACCCTGCAGCTTTTCAAGTCAAAATGATTTTTTGCTTACTGAGGTCCAGGATTATATTTAGGTAATTAGGTGCATTAGTAATGGTAAATGAAAGGACCTCACAAGGACAGTTAGACAATTGTGTGTGTGTGCGTGTGTGTACTTGTACTTGCTATATACTGAGGACCGTAGAAATGACAAAAATGACCGAAAAAAAAACCCACAGAAAAGTGAAGACATTTTTGGGAAGTGAGGTCCTCACTTCACCAAAGGTCTGTTTGAGGGTAAAGACTTTGTTTTAGGGTGTAGGTTAGGTTAGGGTTAGGTAAGGGTTGAGGTTAGGCACTTAGATGGGATGGATAGGGTTAAGGTAAAGGGCTAGGGAATACATTATTACAATGAATGTGTGTGTGTGTGTGTGTGTCTGTGTGTGTGTGTGTGTGTGTGTGTGTGTGTGTGTGTGTGAGAGAGAGAGAGACTCACCCTTCTCTCACGCCCACAAGAAGAGCTTCTCATCCAGCGTGGTCTCCTCCTGAACCTCGCGGACGTCCTTGAGCGCCAGGTGGGCGCGGGGCGAGGCGGTGTGCGGGCCCCGGTACAGCGCAGCCATCAGCACGGGCAGCGGGTAGGACAGCACGCCGAGGCCGAGGCGCATCCCACCGGGCGGCCGCGCGCCTGAAACCCCCGTCGTGAGCCCTGGGACAAGAAGAGATTAAAAAAACAAAGAAAAAAAAAAGAAACGAGATCTCCGAATAGCTGAAAGTGAATACGCAATAATACTAACCTCGAGATCCACTTTTAATCACTGCGCAGATCTGACGAAAAAACCCTTATCAGTTAAGCAGAATGTTTACGAAAACATCGTATTATGATGATGATGATTAATTCTCCTAAAGAAAACACGTAGAGGATTTCCGCCGCACTGATGCTCAGGGTTTCTGGTGCTGATGGAACTGACGCTCACAACTGCGCATGCGCAGACAGGCCACCTGCGCGCACGACGCACATACAAGGCTGCCAGATAGCACAGATTGCGCAATGGGTTTTATTAGAAATGCACAGTCTGGCAACCCTGCACGCACAATAACAGGGATATTACGTAATCACACAGTGTGAGTCGCTCCATATGAATATTATAATATGTTTACGCATTTGACCATTCTTTCATGCAACAAAACACCTCAAAATCTAAAATAAAAACAGTATTGTAATAATCAACAAAATAATCCACCAGCTAATATACAGTACGTATTAATATGATATAAATAGAATTTTAAAAAATTTATATGTAGTTGGTGTTTGTCATGCAACCTTTAGACTATTTAGAAACATTGAACTATTTAAGTAAAAAAAAAAACTTGCAATCTACATAAACATTACATTTTAAAATAACAGCCCAATATGCAGATATTTTTTAAAAGAATAATATTTTTTGATATATGCAAAGTACACTAAAAGAAAAGAACTAAGGCAACATATGAGATATGTTTTAATTTATTACTTTTTTAAAGGTTTTTTTTATGTGGATTTCTTTCATGCACCAAACACAATTTATAAATAAATTGAAATAAATCGGTGTTCCAGTTCATCCCAAAGGTGTTCAGTGGGATTGAGGTCAGGGCTCTGTGCAGGACACTCGAGTTCTTCCACTCCAACCTTAACACAGCATGTGTGCATGGAGCTGCTTTGTGCACAGGGGATTGTCATGCTGGAACAGGTATTAGCCCCTTAGTTCAAGTGAAGGGTCAACTGTAATGCTACTGTAACTGCAACATGTAAAGTCATGCTATACAATTGTGTGCTTCCAACTTTTTCGCAACAATTTAGGGAAGAACCACATATGGTCAGGTGTCCACTAACCTTTGGCCATGTAGTGTAATTAGATTTGCAAATTCTGGCATGTTCAGAACTTTATTCTTCTGGGATTTTCAGGCACAACAGTCTCTAGATCAGTGGTCACCAACCCTGTTGCTGGAGATCTAACTTCCTAAAGACTCCAACCATAATCGTACCCACCTGATCATCTAATCACTGCCTAAAGAAGTTCTTGATCAACTGAAAGAGGTGATGTGTTAGACTTTGGTTGGAGACAGCTTCAGCGAGCGTGGGATCTCTGAAATTAGACAGATGAAGATTTATAAAAGATTAGTTCATGTTTTTTACCATCTACAGTGGAGCGGTTTTGTTGAGCATTTTGTTTTTCCTCACTATTCAACCATACCAAGGTGAAAGTTACTGATATCACATTTTTCCCTCATCCTGAGGACTGATGTGAACATTAACTGAAGATCTTGACATGTATCTACATGATTTTACGCATTGCGCTGCTGCCCTGTGACTGGCTGAATGCCAAATTTCTTGTAAGTGAAATTTTACATGGCCAAAAAAATTCATTCTGATTATGATTCAGATGCTATAATGCTGAATATACTTGGATGATGTTACAAAGCAGCTTTACACAAAATCCATGCACAGATGCCAAATCAGGCTGACTTTAATGAAAAAAAAAAAATCCTTTAGAGGGCCTGCAGAAGAATCGCTGAGAGTAGCCAAGATTCAAATGAAAACAAATCCTGCTCTGGCATGCAGTGAAGTTATAATTCTAGATTAAATCTGCGTGTTCAGGATTAAAAGAGCAGCACTCAGACCATACAGAGCAAAGATCCAGCCACATTGCAAGGGAAACTGGTGACTTTTTGGATGTATGCGGGATAATAAATGGGTAAATGGCAGGTATCATTTCAATAAGCACAAAGGGGCAGGTCTGACACATTTGTTGGCACATTAAGGTCATGAGGGATTAAAAACCATTGATTAAAAACTCAATTATGGGGGCTTTGCACGCTTTGCAGTCTGGCAGTCACTGAAGTTTGGTTTAGTTTAGAACATAGGGGTGAGAAATGTGGTAGAAATATTTTATCCTGGTATGATAGACCTTTTTAGAGTGCATGACATCTGTCATGGTATTTAATTTTTATAATAATAATAATAATATTAATAATAATAATAATTATAATAATAAATGTAGCATGTTTATACATTCAAAACGGCAGCTCATAGTGCTTTACAGTCTGATAGGAAAAAAGAGGAAAACAAATCCCCCAAAATATTGAAAAACTAAACAATAAATAAAACAAAATCTAAAATAGGCAAAAACTACACTGCAAAAATACCTAAGAAAGTGAAAATATCTTATATATAGTCAAATGTTATATACTGCCCTCTGTTGGTCTGGTGGAGAACTGCAGTTTATTCATGTCCCTTTAATAATACTAAAACTCTTTTATAATACTAAAACTTAAAGCTCCACTATGTAGGATTCTGCCCCCTGAATGCCCCTCTCTCACCCCTCCCTTTCCAAGCATGCATTACAGTGTACAGTGGCTGTCAGGTGCCCGTAGCGTACATCCAGGTACTTACAGTCACACTCCCTTGTTCACACTCCCCTTTTTCCATACTAAATAATAAGTATGATCCTCCATTTTTCAGAATTTTGTGTCTCAAACTTATTATCCAGCTCCAGCAAACACCGATTCCTCTTCTTTCTTCTTCCTTGTCTTCGTTGCTTCTTTTTGGTCGTCCTTCCCGTGCTTCCTTCAGGATTCACACTGTCGGAAGTCCCTCTCTTGAGGTTTGTCCGTTCTGGGCTACTGTAGTGGTGCAACATGGTGACTCCGTAGAGGTGGACCCGATCCCTATGTAGATATAAAGGGCTCATTCTAAGCTTACGAAAACATGACGATTCATAGTTACAGGTCATTATACATTAATGAAAACATGCTTATCAATACTGTTTCATTTCTGCTAATAGAGCCCCCTAAATCCTACATAGTGGACCTTTAAGTAATACAATCAATAATATAATCAATTTTGATTTCCCCTGCTCAAAACTGCAGATTTAAAGCTTATTATATTCTTGTTGAAATGATCATTCATAAAAATATGCAATCCATGAGGTCCTGAAGGTCATGCATGAGGCACCACTGGCTTAATGCCACAACAAATACATTAAAGAAAGTTGAATTAGGTCGTGACCTGTGTTGTCTCACTCTATGTTCTTATCCAGGGTCATTTCATACATTTTAGGGCTTGTTAAAACTTTTTATCTCGAAATAATGGCTTTTTTGTAACAATAAGCCTTTTTTTTTTAGATTATAGGTCAAAGGTCTGAGATAATAAGTCAGAATTTTGTTAGACATTCTACTCCTTCCAATAATAATAATAATAATAATAATAATAATAATAATAATAATAATAATAATATGCTCTGCTTTGCAATTCATCCCCTTGTACATGTAAATTAATAAAGATTTTGGATTCATAGTAAGTATCAGGGTCAGACGTGTCTGTAAAATGTTTCGTACTGGCACCAGTAGATGGCAGTCCATAACAACACGACTTATTCTGCTCCACAAATAAAAAGAGGTTTTAACAGCTATGTTTAATTAAACTGACATGCAATTAATCTTAAATTACTTTTAAAAAACACAGCATAGTCTTGAGTGCATCATTGTTTTGAATTCATTTTTATTTTACAGCCATTCCTGTTTCCTACAAAGGTTAAAGTAGTATTTGCTCTCATTAATCTAAATAACTTCCTCTCTTAACCACTACCATCACTAATACATATGATTATCAGCTACTGCTATAATGTCCTTTATAGAAGAACAAAAATAAAGTAGCAGGTATCCTAAAAATAAAACGTTATCCTGGGTAACCTGAAATGTATAGGAGACTCACAGAAATGAGAATATTCACAGGCAGGATTGGACTCTTTCCCAAGAGCTTAACAACAATATTTCACCTTCAACATGCCGAGAAAGTGAGAATATAAAAAAAAAGGTAGATGTTCAGGTGAGTAAATATAACACCCAATCAACACCTTATAACACCATACATAAAAATAGCTTTCTTGACATTAGGGACTGTCTGAAAAGACATGCATAAGTGTACATCTCTGTAAGCAATAATCAGATAATCAACATCTGAGAACTCATGTTATAGAATATATGCTTTTATACATTGGGAAATTGGTTTAACTCATTATTCGGGTCAATGTGTTTCAATTTATTCTGTGTGTTTTAATAGGTGGTCTTTCATTCTGAGAAATTGTTATCTGCTGTATATAGAAAGACATTTCAGCATGAAAGCTTTTACTGTATTATGTATAGTGTGGCAATAATATACAGGGATTGGACCTGAGCTCTGGACTTCTGTCTGTACAGAGTTTCACATGTTCTCTCAGGTTTCCTCAAGGTTCTCTGGTTTCTTCCCACATCCCAAATCATTCAGGTAGATGGACAGGTTACGGTGAGTTCCCCGGATATGTGCGCGATGTTTTCCCAGGCTCAATCCCAGTGTTTCCAGGATAGGCTTCGGATTCACCAGGATAAAGAGCTTAGTGAAGATGAAGGAGTCAGTTGTATCTGCATCCATCGCCACCCTGACCAGGTTAAAACATTTACTGCAGCTGAACGAATCTATCATGTGCGACTTGCAAGTAAACAAACAAAGACATTTTGATATCACTTTACTTTTAAAATCAACAAATAAGAAATCTTCATTTATTGTCTCCTCCTCAAATTAGGCTCATAAGAACATAAACCAATATTTCGACCACTTTTAAATTCATATTCAAAATCAGATTTTCCTGAGAT
>JAQQZR010000033.1:26565065-26578834 GCA_030068235.1 Notoglanidium macrostoma | reverse complement strand
ATCACAGACCAAAAGGAAGCATGATCAGCAGTGCCCAGGATTGAAGCCCCACTACAACCAAAAGCTGCAGCTTTTAACGGCTTCTTAATGACCTGTCCAGGTGCACTTCATCTGGCAATCAAGTGTAGCACACGTTGGGTGGGGCTACAGAAAGAGGGTAGAAAGTACAAGAAAAAGACAAAATACCTATGTGGCCGTAACACCCCCACCCTTAAGACAATGAATAAATGGAGGGTCATATACAATTTTAGTTCACTGTAGCAAAAGTACCATCATACTATTTATTCATTGCACTTGAACTTCAAAACTGCTTCTTACAAAAAGGTGTTACTTAGGTCAGAGGGACTCAGAGGGAGAGGGAGTTGCTTGTTTTTAAGGGTGTTTTCATGGTTGGTTTGGGTCAGAGGTGTAGTGTTGTTCACCCCATAAGGCCACGCAAGGGTGGGGTGTAACACTTTTCTTTCTTTCTTTCTTTCTTTCATTTAAATAAAGTATGCAGTTTGTTTTGTAAAAGAATTCTTCTTTTGTTGGGATGACCAGACAAGAAGTTCCTAAATGTCAGGTACTGCTATCCTTCTGGGGACATCATTAACCAAGTCATGTGAGTGATCAGCCTAAGCAAAGGATTCCATGCTGAACATCTAAGCATTTACTGGAACTCAGGATTATAGCAGAGAATGGAAATGTTACCTGCTGTGCTACAATATTCTCTCTCTGTCTCTCTATTAGACACTGGGGTCTGCCTTTCCTCCGTGCCTCTCTCCACAGTGTGCTAATGGTCTCAGCGCTGTGTTTAAAAGCAGCAGAGTAAACTGCAGCATACAGAGTTTTCTGCTCATCAGAGACTAATAGACTGGAGAGAGTCAGGCTCTGCACACAGACGTGAAAAATCCTCAGGCCAAAGCAACAAACGTGATGGTAATGAAGAGAAAGAGAGAGAGAGAAAGAAAGAGAAAAGAGAGAGTGAGAGAGATAGAGAGAGCACTAGCTGCACCAACTTCATGTCTCCATGATATACATCATGAGCAAGTAAAGTGAAATGAAGGAGCTCTTATCAACGTGCTTTGAGTATAACGATGGAGCGCATTGAAGAAGCCGATTGGTGAACCCTGAGAAATAAAAACGATGACCTCATTGAAACAGTTTATCATTACTGCTCCATGCTTTTAGCCAAAAAACTGACTTTATGAGTCATAGGCCATGGAGAACATCTCAGTACCTGTGTTGTTACATAATAATTCAGTTGCATAAATCTCTGTGGATTTATTAATCGATCTTTTACAGCGCTGTTGAATTCTCCATTCGGATTCGTCAGGAGGTGTTGATTAATTTTCTATAAGAGTAGCTTCAAATCACAGGTTAATAGAATAGTTATAATGCACTTGTTCTAATATGTTATCTTTTTTATTATAGTAACAACTTGCACATCGAATTCCTTCACATAACCTAAGACTAATAATAAATGGATGTAAAAAAAAGGTATTGATATTTAACAAATAATGGCTGTATTTACAACCCCGAGTCCAGAAAAGTGTAAATAAATACAGAATGCAATGATTTGCAAATCCTTTTTTACCATTATTCAATTGAATACAATACAAAGACAAGATATTTACTGTTCAAACTGATAAACTTTTTGTAAATATACACTTAGCCTGAATTTGATGCCTGCAACACATTCCAAAACAATGAGTTCAGGGACATGTTTACCACTGTGTTACATCACGCTTACTTTTGAACAAAACTCAGTAAGTGTTTGGGAACTGAGGACACTAATTGTTGAAGTATTAAAAGTGAAATTCTTTCCCGATATATAAGTTCAGTTGCTCAACACTCCGGGGTCCAAGTTGTATTTTGTTCTTCATAACGCTCCACACGCAGGACTGTTCTGCATGGAGGCCAGCCTAGCACCCACACCCTTTTACTACGAAGCCACGCTGCTGTAACACGTGCAGAATGTAGCTTGGCATTACCTTGCTGAAATAAGCAGGGATGTCCCAGAAAAAGACGTTGTCTGGACGGCAAAACCTGTATGTCATAGATGTGCAAGTTACCCATGCCATGGGCACTAACACACCCCATACCATCACAGATGCTGGCTTTTAAACTTTATGCTGGTAACAATCTGGATGGTCCTTTTCCTCTTTAGCCTGGAGGACCCGACGTCCACAAGTTCCAAAAAATAATTTGAAACGTGAACTCGTCAGACCACAGCACGCTTTTCCACTTTGCGTCAGTCCGTCTCAGATGAGCTCAGGTCCAGAGAAGTTGGCAACATTTCTGGATGTTGTTGATATATGGCTTTTGCTTTGCATTTGTAGATCTAGTGATGAATTGTGTTTACCAACAACGGTCTTCCAAAGTGTTCCTGAGTCCATGTAATAATGTCCTTTATACAGTAACGTTAGTTTTTAATGCAGTGCTGCCCGAGGGTTTAAAGGTCACGGGCATTCATTGTTGGTTTTTGGGCTTGCCCCGTATGTGCAAAGATTTTTCCAGCTTGTATGTGTGTGAACCTCGCCCCATCCTTGCTTTTGAACGACAATTTGCTTTTCCTACCCAATCGTGATACTTTCACCTGCTACCTATTAGCCTGTTAACCTGTGGAATGTTCCAAACAATTGTTTTTTTTTTTTTTGCATTTCGTAGTCTTTTGTTGCCCTTGTCCCAACTTTTTTGAAACGTGTTGCAGGCAGCAAATTAAGAGCAGGTGTAAAAACAGTAGAGTTTATCAGTTTGAACATTAAATATCTGGTCTTTGATTTGTATTTAATTGAATATAAGTCAAAAGGACTTATGCAAAATATTGCATTTTGTTTTAATTTACTGTTTACCCAGCATCCCTACTTTTTTGGAATCTGGGTTGTACAATTAACTGTAAAACTTCAGTTTGTTTTTCTCTGCTCTAACCAAAGCATTGATTTAAGGGTTTTCTGATTAAGCCTTGTTCCTTTCAGGCTCATTAAACCAAAGTGCACCCAATGACCTTTTGATTTTGATTAGCGAGGACAAGCTGTATCGCTGGTCGTGAAGCTTAAAGCAAATAAATTTTGTTTAAAAAAACCACACAAACTATCATAAATTTTGTCTTTTTTTCAGTATGTGTGCCATATGTTGTGAAGTTTATTGACAGGCACATTGAGTCGCATGCAGGAACTTTACTCACATGCGTGGGTGCAGCGAGCTGAAAAACTAGGGCTATATGTAGGTGTATGAGAGCCTGCATGTGTGTATATGTGTGTGTGTGTGTGTGTGTGTGTGTGTGTGTGGGTAGCGGAGAATGTGTGTGAGTGGAGGGGCTGAGCATCACTGTGTCTCAGCATACAGAGTGGGCTGAAAAAGAGGTGCAGTATAGACACAGTGCTGAGAACAGCTCATCTGATTAAGAGCAACGTTGCAAGATTGTGTGTGTGTGTGTGTTTGTGTGTGTGTGTGTGTTTGTGTGTGTGTGTGTGTGTGTGCCAATTAACTCACAGTTAGAGTGATGGCTCGCTTATTGCCTGAGCTGCCCCATCCTTAACAAAGACGCACTGTGTGCAGAAAATCCTGGCGATTTAAAAGTGTGTGTATAGGTGTGTGTGTGTGTGTGTGTGTGTGTATGTGCGCGCACATAAGCAAACTGTTTCTGGGTGTGTCTTCCTGGCATGCATGTACAAGAAGAAGAATAAGTGTTTATTTCCCACCTGCTACATCAATTACCACTCACCACACCACCTCATGCCTATCATTTGCATGTGTGCAAAGTTATTTATAACTGTATTTATAGCACCAGTATTCTTATCACATGCTATCTGTCTGCTTCACATTTGCTAGAGACACACACTTGCAGATGGGAGAGAGAGCGAGAGAGAGAGAGAGAGAGAGAGAGAGAGATGCACCTCTTTATAATTTCTTTATAATGTTATAATTTCGCAAAAACATGCAAAAAATACAAAAATGTAAAAATCTTTCCCTTGCCTTTTTCTGAATTAAAAAAAAAGAAAGGAGTGATGCTACAATATGAAGAAGATTTTATATCACATGATCATTACAGGGCTACAGCGATGCCCAATACACACATTTCTAATAAACACAAGGGTGCCAAAATAACTGTTTACATTTTAACACTCAGGCCCTGATCTAAAGGAGTGTGTGTGTGTGTGTGTGTGTGTGTGTGTGTGTGTGTGTGAGTGTGTGTGTGTGTGTGTGTGTGTGTGTGTGTAAAAAACAGAGGGGTCTATGAAGGACTGTGCTAAGGTCTATGAAGGACTACAGCCTGAAAGTCATTTCAGAAACAGTGATCCTATATGCATATTAATACAACCAGGTGAAATAAAGCTTGCAGTCAGAACCACTGTCTACTGTTAACAGCAGCTCTGACAGAACTTCTGACTAAAAGACAAATCACAGGATTATATTAAAGCGTTCATTCTAATACGTTATTGTTTCTATGCTAAGAGCTTACCCAGGGACAAGCTAGATCCTCCTCATAAACAGCGTTCTATAAGACTGTTTTCAAAATTGTGGAAAAACAGGTGTTTTATAGAAGTATGTATTTCTGTAAGAGGATTAAAAGACTTTCTCAAAATCAGGTTGACAAAATAAGTAGGGTCTGCCATGTCATGCTAAAAAAGAGCTAAGCTGCTAACTAGCTGGTGAAATTTCACTGAAGAAGCTAGCAAGTGAGTTAGCTAGCCGGACCTTGAAATAGTTGATTTTTTTGACACTAGTGTTCTTTTATTTTACTTTTACATCACAAATTTATCAGAAACCCCTGTTAAAATGTCGATTAGTCAAATAGTCGCTAAGATAAACCAAAAAAAAGTGCACGTAAATGCGCTGCCACAGCTCTGCAGACAGATGTTATTGCACCTGAAGGCCACTGTAGGTTCTGATAGACATTTCAGTTGGTTGTGGATTGCGGCCATCTAAACTAAACCTATAACCTCTAAACTAAGCCTCTTACCCTCTGCCACTAAATCCTATATCTTAAATAGTAGCTATACACCAATCAGCCATAACATTAAAACCACCGGACTAATATTGTGTAGGTCCCCATTGTGGCACTAAAACAGCTCTGACCTGTCGAGGCTTGGACTCCACAAGACCACTGAAGTTGTGTTGTGGTATCTGGCACCGGGACGTGAGCAGCAGATCCTTTAAGTCCTGTAAGTCGTAAGTTCATGGATTGAACTGAGGAATTTGGAGGCCAAATCAACACCTTGAACCCTTTGTCATGTTCCTGAAACCATTCCTGAACAATTTTTGCAGTGTGACAGGGCACATTGTCCTGCTGAAAGAGGCCAGTGCCATTAGGGAATACTGTTGTCGTGAAGGGGTACATGGTCTGCAACAATGTTTAGGTATGAAGTACGTGTCAATTAGCATCCTCAAGAAGGCCAGGACCCAAGGTTTCCCAGCAGAACTTTACCCAGAGCATCACACTGCCTCCATCGGTTTGCCTTCTTTCAATATAGTACATCCTGGTGCCCAGGTAAGAGACGCACAAGCACCCAGCTGCCCACATGATGTAAAAGAAAATGTGATTCATCAGACCAGGCCACCTTCTTCCACTTCTTCCAGACAAGTTAGCCTTCACTCCGCATGTGCATCAGTGAGCCTTGGGTGCCCATGACCCCGTCACCAGTTCATCGGTTATCTTCTCTTGGACCACTTTTGGTAGGTACTAACCACTGCATACCAGGAACACCCCATCTTGGAGTAGCTGTGACCCAGTCATCTAGTCTATTTGGCCCTTCTCAAAGTCGCTCAGATCCTTACACTTGCCCGGTTTTTCTGCTTTCAACAAATCAACTTAGAGAACTGACTGTTCGATCGCTGCCTAATATATATCCCATCCCTTGACAGGCACCACTGTAATGAGATAACAAACGTTACTCACATCACCTGTCAGAGGTTTTAAAGTTATTGCTGATCATATATGTATATGTATAAGAAGATAATTTTTTTAATTAATTAATAAAAAAAAATCGGCCATCAGGATAGAATTGTTTCTTCACACAGTGTAAAGACGAGCAGTTAGAAGAACTCTAAATTGATTTGCAGTGACGCTTTACTTGAAGGGAATGAGCGGCCCCCAAATGATGTCACCAAGATAAATATAACAGAATTGTGTTGTTATTCTATTCTTTTTTTTTATTTGGCACTTGTCTGTAGATTTATATGATTTAGCAGTACTGTACTTCGGAAACAGAGCGAAAAAGTGGGAGAGAAACAGAAAAATATTTTGTGGTTCTTTGGGGAGTTTCATTTTCTGTTTGGCATGAAATATTTGCACCTCATTTACCATTTTACTACAGGGACATGTGGGTGGAGGATTTTATCAGCTGGAATATGAATTTCTTTATGGATCTTTCTTCTTTTCTTAATGCAAACCCAGTAGATAGTCTACAGTGAGACCATGCTAACTTAATCAGATGCTTTCAAAGGAAATGAAAGGACTTTTAAGGTGTTATCAAGCTGAATTTTATATGCAAGAGATGTTGGGCAAATTAGAGTTTGAGCATTACGGCTGTGTGGGTGTTAAGGATTAAAAAACAAACAAGACCTTATTTTATATACAAATTCATATTAAATACACATTACATCTTAAAAGTCTTAACTTAAGCACTGGAAGTGCTATGGATTTGCGCCCTCTCTGGTAGAACAATGCTATTGCGGGCTACCTATGGAAGAATATTTTAAAGCTTGAATAGACAAAGATCATTGTGTACATTCCCCTGACCTGCAGAATCCACAGAAAAACAAATTTGTGTATTTCTTGTATATGTTCAACATATACACACCCGCTTTCTCTGCTCTGGAAAGTATTCAGAAACCGAGCGTCTCGTCACATCCACGTGGGTGAGAATTTATCAGGAAAAAACCCTCTGTCATTATAAGGGGCGTTACGTTGATATAAGCTAACTAACTAGCTTTTGCTAATGTTAGTAATATTTACAATCCACAATAAACTTCCTATAATGTAGCCAGCTAGCTAAAAAAGCTACGAGGCAGCTCGAAATGAATCTTCTTAATGAAGCACAGACATTAATACTAATACCAGTATTCAATCCTTAACATGGCAGCCATTATACAGTGTGACGTCATATGAAACACAAGGATACACATACAGAATAAGGCTGTATCCCAAACCGCATGTGACAGAATAAGTAGGATGCCTGAAGCATCATTGTACTGACATTCTGTATTCAGAATAGGAGTCAGTTGGTATAAATATTTAAGACTCTGAGGATGTATTTATCTGCTAGCTAGCTAGCTATCATCATCATTGTCTCCTCAGTAATACAGAAATGTAGTGAGAATAAAACTTTATAGTCTCATCATGACTGTCCCGGTTACTGAGTACCAAGTACAAGACCAAAATTCTCGTCTTTCACAATAAGCCACTTTTTTAGCTAGTGTTAGCTATTTAGCGCTATAGCTCAGGTCTCAGAACACAGAATCAACACGGCAAGCTAACTGGTTAACGTTTGCTAGCTAGCCAAACCACAAGCTGTTTTTGAAAGGAAAAAGGCTGCCCTGCTGTGATCTCTCATAGTACATTTGTGTGATTTAAATGTTTTTATTTTTCTACAGCATTGGATGTTACCGAGCAAGCTAACTTAAATTAGCTATCTGGCTAAAATCCTGATTAAAGAACAAAGCTCACCTATCAGGTCACGTCTGGTGTGTGTATTTTATTCATTTTTTTTATTTCCTGGTCCGTTTTCTCTTGATCATGTCTTTCTCCCATATCAGTTTCTCTGCCTTTTAAGTTAATTAAACAACATTTGCTGGCTAGTTTATTACTATCAGCTCCATCTGCAGCCAAAAGTCTTTCTAAGGTTGACAGCGCATAGCCGTGATGTATGAGTTTGAAAACATCAGCAAAATCAAACTCAGCTCAGACTGAAGGAACATCAAGTATTAGAGTATATACAGTATTTTCCCCTTCTTGATTCAATAATGATGGTTTAAAAACTAAAATTTCACAAGTAGCAGAGGGTAGCACATGAACCGCCAAACAAATGCACAAAGCATTAGCGGTAACGCTGAGATTAGCCGATTATTAAGAGTAAATATCTATGCAGGGAAAGTTCCTTTTATTCAGAGTCGGGTTACGTAGCTGCTTAAGTTGATTTGCAGTCAAATTACTAAAATAACCTATGAATGAAAACGAGAAAAAAATTATCATAGCAACATTTTAATCATTCGTTCCCTCATTTTAGTTACCTCGTGGTGACATTTAAAAAAGGGAAACACAGGAAAACGCAAAGAAGAAGCAGGGATAAAAAGTGCAGACTAAAGAAGGACGCAACATCTTGTTTTCTTTGTGGTCTGATGCAATATGATGCAACAAGTCTGCAAGAGACATCTCAAAAAAATGAAAAATAAAAGACACTGATATTATGATATATGAATGAGATGGCATTGAGATCAGTCCCATAAATGTGTAATGCTCATACAAAAGCTGAATAAAAGTTTAACTGAACAACATGGCTTCCACTCTCGTTATTCAGCAGCTTATAAAATAGCACTTGATCCAGCACATCGAACTATTTTTTATTTTTCAATTTTTCTTATCGACAGTTACTCTTGCACACATCTTAGTGAAGCCATGAGGCATTACACAGAGGTCATGAAATTGTAATATAATGAAAAAAAATCATGTATTTAATTCTTTATTTTGATTGGGCAAATTAATCAAAATAATTCCTTTTATTTTTTTTTTGGTAATCTGATACACTGTTCTGTAAAGAAAACATGTTGATTTTCCCTTTCTGATACCGAAACCGAAACCCTGAGCAGCCGCTGATACCAGTCCCCATCCGACATTGTTTTGTTTAGAAACCACTAAGATTTAAAATGTAGAAGTACAGTTCACAGTACAGTGTACTTCACAGTTAAACACCACACAAAAATCACATTACATTGTATTACAATATCTATAAATACACATATAAATGTAAATCCAGCATGTCCAAAAAGTCAGGAACCAATCAGAATATGTCTAAGCATAATCCTCAAAAACATGCTACAATGTAAGTGTGATCATTTAAAGCATATGGTGTAAATAATAAATATAACATGAAGCACATGTAGTTTTAAACTCATTGGTTCCTGACTTCTTGGACAGCCTGTAGAATAAAGTATAAAGTCTAAAATATAATAACATTAGTTCTATCTATATGTAAACATTTCCAGTTCTAAAAAGAATTTATTTTCTGAATTCAGCTCCAATCAATGTTATTTGTTATATATATATATATATATATATATAATCCACAATTTTTCTGCTGGTATCAGCCTGATACTGAGCATCAAATCAGTCTAGTTTATCTCTAAATCTCTAGTTTAAAGCTTTAAGCTGACTCAGCGTTTATGTGCTACACATACTTTAATTCAATTCACAAATTTATTCATAAGGTATTCAGGCTTCAAGTTAAGCAATGTCTCTGATTGAAACTCTGTTTCGTCTGATATCTTTCTGTGAATAATACGATGAGTTCATTAACAGTTAATCGATATAAAATGAAAATGAATGAATTAACAGTTGATGATGTGAGAAGAAGGGCAGAAAGAAGCACTGTTCTGTAACTGTTGGTATTCAGTTGGTATTACTCTCGTTCAATTACAGACGGGGCTTTTAATAACAGAACGTTCCAATTACTGAGATTGGAGACTGGACACTGTGACACCTCTTCAGGCACAACGCGATCAGAATTCGCCGCTGGAATTACAGAACACAAGCTGCAACGGGCCGGTAATGAAAAATGTACACAGTGTCCTGACATCTGACCAACAGCCAAAACTGGGGAGAGTCCCAGAGTCTCAGTGCGCGTTATCAGAGTACATACCGTACTGTACTGGAGAAATACTACTGATTAGGAGAGAATGAGAACAATCCATCCATCAGATAGAGATAGAGAGAGAGAGAGAGCGTGACAAAAGAGATAAAGCGAGATATACATGGAGAAAGAAACAAAGAGAGAGAAAAAGAGGGAGTGAGACACAGAGAAAGACAGACAGACAGACGGAAAGAGAGAACACCCACCCACACACACTCCATGCTAGAGACACAGTGTGATTAGAAGAGAACACTAACACTTGATCTGAACACACAGAGATGTGAAAAGCTCATGCAGCACTCGTCAGCGTGAGAGACTCCGAGCATGTAAACATCAGAACACATGGTCTGCTTCCAGCTACAGCAGAGTCGTGGCTCAGATCAGCTCACACACGGCATATGTAACATACGCATTAGTGTTACTGCATACACAGTATAGCATGGAGTAATGGGGTACGGTTCTGCTATTAAACTCACTATCAGTCCACACCATGCCAGAGACGAATGAGCGATTAGCGCAGAATGCTAATGGTTTCTGGAGAGAAGAGAACGAGATGCTTCTATAGGGCCATGAATAAATATGCATTAGCGGATTAGCTCTGTACCGCAACACCAACGTCTCGGTTCAGATCTGTTTATAGATCGAGGAGTTGAAGATGAGCGATGTATATCAGCGCTGATGGGTTTTTTAGACCTAGAATAGAAGAAGTAAATTAAATAAAAAATATATATATATATGATAGAAAGAATGGCTCTAGAATGTGCATATCTTGGAATAGATGTCCTTAAAATAATATTAAAGCATTGGCTCAGTTCTAGATAATTATTACGTAAACATTTTACACCGCCACGCTGTTGAATTCTCAATTCTGATTGGTCAGAAGGTGTGGATTAAATTTCTATGCTTCTTACATTTTCCAAAATGAAAACAGAGACTAATCTGTCTCACAGTTGTTCCACATTGTCTCGTTCGTTAATGAATAGGAAAAGGATGAACTTCAGGATGGGCACAGTAACTCACTACCCCAGCATGCATTATTGTCCTATAACAGCATGCACACAAGTGTTTTCTTCTTTACTGATAATCCTAACACTCCACTGAAGACACAGAGAGAGAGAGAGAGAGAGAGAGAGAGAGAGAGAGAGAGAGAGAGAGAGAGAGAGAGAGAGAGAGAGAGAGAGAGAGCATCCTCCAGAGCCTTGAAAACAGAAAATATGAATTGGCAGCATGTGTCAGAAATTCTGACAGTCCTGAGTCTCAGCCCCGGAGATAAACGAGTGATTAGGAGAGAATGCTCGCACTTCACGCCAAGAGGTAGGAAGGGAGGGAAAAGCGTCCAGCAGTGGTGTAAAGCACGTCAGGATAGGACAGCAGTGACAGCGCTGAGAAAACTACACATACTACTGTAGCAATACATACAGAATTTATTCCAAACAAATACTATTATATTCATATTCTGGAGTACATTATGACTTGACAGAGAGACAGACAGAGTGTGAAAGAGAGAGAGAGAGAGGGATAGATAGATTTAACAGAGAGAGATTGAGCAAGACACAGACAGACAGACAGAGAGAGAGAGAGAGAAACAGACAGACAGACACATAGAGAGACTTTTACACTCCTTTATTTACCTAACTTACAGACATATTAGGTTATGAGAAACATAGAGAGAGACAAACAGAGAGACAGACAGAAACATAGAGAGAGAAACAGACAGACAGACAGATAAAGAGAGAGACAGACAGATATATAGACAGACAGACAGAGAGTGAGAGAAACAAACAGACAGACAAACAAAAAGACAGAGAGAGAAAGAGAGAGAGAGAGGGAGAGAGAGCAAAATGGAGAGAAGGAGAAAGATAGACAGATGAATAGACAGACAGAGTGAGGCTGACAGACAGACAGACAGATAGACAGTCACTGCTAGTATAGATATTGGATGAGAGAATGTGTCCAAGTCGTGAGAAGCCCAGAGTGTGAGCTCTGATCTGTTTATCAGAGCGACCAGAGACACACTGCGCTGGAGACAAATGAGTAATTAGGAGAGAATACGAACAATCCATCACCAAAGGGACAGACAGAGAGAGAGAGATAGAGAGATAGAGAGAGTGCGTGAGAGAGAGTGAGAGAGAGTGAGAGAGAGAGTGAGAGAGAGAAAGAGAGAAAGAGAAAGGGGGGGTCTATAGATTCCTGAAAAATAGAAAATATGATCTGTTGAACTGTCAGCCTTTCAGACCGGAGACAAATCATAACAAATCATTACAGATCGTCTTCTCACCTTTACACGATTACTGAAATAACCAAAGACAGGGCATTTTGTTGTGGCTGACAGTGACACACTTTCCACGTCTCGGGCATCATGTCTGTCGAGCTGCACGTGCTACTCCTGAGACTCCAGTGATCCTGACCCCTTCTGCTTTCAGGACCTGCCTGATCCATCCTGATGTCCTACTCCTGGTTGGAGACATCACTTGGAAACCACTTGCTCCTGTTGAGGATGGCACCATATGAACGGCCTCGACATGCACCTAGAACTGTGAAGATGGCATTGTCAAAATTAAACCATTTAAAACACTCCACACTTTCTGAATTTGATATGAATATGAATCTCTACCACTTCTGAGCTTTCATACAATAACCATTATTCTGCTTCAGATTAGGTTTAGGGACCTAGAGATTTATTTTCATTTGCATACAAATTGAACAGCAGAATGAATGTACATCCTTTCTAATACAATAGCTATAGGTGGAGCAAACTTCTGCACAAAACTATTGCCATCTCTACAATAGTCTACCTACTGTACTTCCTGTACATTTTATTATATATTTTGTTTCCTGTTAGACTAGTACTGTACAGATACATTTTGATTTCCCAACAAAATAAATCTACCCCAAAAGATACAACAGTGTCTTAAATGTTCTTCTATAATTAAGAAACAGAAGACGTCCTCTTGAGTACACCACCCCAGCATTTCAAGCATTTCTACTCTAAAAGATAACTGTACACAAATAATACCAAAAGATCTGTTCTTGAAAATTCGAACAAACAAAAAAGATAAATAGCACAGTTCCAAGAAAACTGCAAAGTTTCAACCGGTGACAATTTTATTATCATTTCCATTTATATAATTTTACATTATATTTGGGAATAATAAAGCATGAAAAACAGCCAGTAATGCAGTATGATTGAAGAAAGGAAAGTGGCATTATGGGTAATGGAGAATAAACCCAAGGCCAGGCGATGATGGTGTTTGGAGAGGTTTCTATTCCAGCTCACTGAACCTCTCTGGGTTTTATCTCTCCTGTTGTTGTGCTGCTGATGAGTTTGTTATTGCATCTTCCTCCCCTGAAACCTTCACTCTGGAGAGCACTGCTTCATCACTGCTTTGTTTTAGCCTGAGTCCAACCCTGAGGACTTTACAGATTACTACTCACTAAGAGACTGTGGTTATCCAAACCAACACAGAGAGAGAGAGAGAGAGAGAGAGAGAGAGAGAGAGGGAGAGAGAGAGAGACAGACAGAGTTACACAAAGAGAGAGATAGAGAGACAGAGAGAGAGAGACAGCGAGAGAGAGAGACAGAGAGAGAGAGTGAGACAGACAGAGGGACAGACAGAGAGAGACAGACAGACAGAGAGACAGTCAGAGGGAAAGACAGAGAGAGACAGAGAGAGACAGAGAGAGAGAGAAAGAGAAAGACAGACAGAAAGGCAGAGAGAGAGACAGACAGAGAGAGAAACAAAGAGACAGACAGACAGAGAGAGAGAGACAGAGAGAGACAGACAGAGAGAGGCAGACAGACAGAGAGAGACAGACAGAGAGAGAACTGATCTGAGAAGCAAAGACAGTGATAGATAGATAAATAGATAGATAGACAGACAGACAGACAGACAGACAGATAGATAGATAGATAGATAGATAGATAGATAGATAGATAGA
>JAQQZR010000033.1:26504559-26529768 GCA_030068235.1 Notoglanidium macrostoma | reverse complement strand
ACCCCAAGATGCTGGGATTGGCTCCAGCTTCCCCGCCACCCAGACGGATAAAGCGCTATAGATAATGGATGGATTATAACGATTTATTTGAAGCCAGACTTCCTGTCTAGTCTTAATGCAATCGTCTGTAATGTTTATATAAAACCTCCTTGTAACAGTAGTAGGTTTTGTGTCCTTTTTATTCATAGTTGTATGAGAACAACCAGAGAAAAACCCCGAGTTTTGCAAAACAAATGTCTTCATTCAGCGTGTATGTTTAATCCTAATGTACTTCCCCGTGATGTGACGCACCTCAATGCAGTAATTATAGCGTGCCTAGTCATCTCACCTCCTGCTGCGCTGCACTGCATAGACGGAAAATGGACTTTTTTGTTTTCCAGAATCAGGAACACATAGCCATGTGGTAGAGGTACAATTCGACGGCATCTGCAAGGTTGTGAGTTCTGAGTTGTGTTTTGTTGGATAGATTATCTGTGAATGACATTGCCTTGCCTCGGACTTTGCCAAGGCCTTTGGATTTATTTGCTCTTCTTGTCTTTGGTATTTTGACCATGTCTTGCTTTCTGACCACAGTTTGGATTTGTTTGCCTTTCGAGGATTTTGTATGTTTTTGACCCTGACTGTTTGCATTGCGATTTGGTTGCCATTAGACCTTTGCAAAACAAACAACTCTGACAGCCCTTTATTAGAATCTGTACCTTTACCTCTGTCTATATTTGTATAGGACTTTTGTATGTGGAATTAAAGAGTGGAATTAAAAGTATAACTGTCCTGCTTTCTATACAGCATAACCTTGCAGAGAATCGTACACTTTTCCGTACTGAAGACTCGACAATGCCGTAGCTTTACCTCTGACCGTTACAAATTGCTGTTACTTCCTTCATTTTTAAATAATCTCCTTGGAGGAAACGTCACCATGCTTCTTTTGTCATATATTTAATCCGTTTATTATTAGTCTTAGATCAGACAGCGATTCCACCATAGAGTTTACTGTTACTGAGTTGTTACTATAGAAACGATAACGTATTAGTTAAAGTGCATCTACTGTTAACCTCTGATTTGCAGCTGCACTGCTATCAGAGCTACTGCTATAGTAAAGCCATCAGAATCCATCAGAACCACAGTATGATGATCACCGATATACCCTAATGCTAACAGTACAGCTATAACATGTTTCTTTTGATCGCTCAACAAATAAGAAAGAAGATACACTCCGTTCAAGCATCTCAAGTTCGGTAGCAGAGGTGCCTGGAAACAGGCCAAGGCCACAGGTACAAAATCAATAGAAAATGTTCCAGAGAGGCGTCTCTGTGGGAAATGGATGGGAAAGAAGCAGTGACCCTGCTCCCAGTACCCAGGAGAACAAAACGCTGGGACTCAGTGTGGAGGAGAAATGAAAGTCGTTTCAACTTACCAAGGACAGAGTGGTGCGATGTTAGAGGGGAAACTGATGCTGTATTTCATTCTGAAATTTAAAATATAAAAAATAAAAGCACAGAAATCAGTGTGCTCTACTCAGCTATATATTTTCTCCCTACAACATTTTTAATACGAAGTGTACTAAGAAATATCAAATGTTCATACTGTATATTATTCAATAAAAAAAATGATTCTCTCTTGTGCATGTATATTTTTTTTTTACCTCTTTAACTCCTACCACTGAAATCACGATTTGGGTCAGGCTTTGCAAAGCGCTGCAATGTTTGTGGATGAATTTTCTTTTTAAGGAAACTATGAGATCACGGGTGATCTTTCATTTGAATTCCTATGTATAATACAGTACCACGTGGTTGCTATGGATGGTCATAGAGCCGTTTTCCTCCTGCTTGCGTTTGCGCAAGGTAAGTCGGGTTTATGCGAACATGAGTTCTATAAACTTTACGATAAGAGTGAGGCACGAAGTCCTTTCTCATTTTAGCATGCTTACACTCGATGGAGGCTTACGAAAGAACATGACGTTGGTTAAATGGATAAATGAATGGATGCATGAATAAACAAACGAAACAAACAAATAATTAAATAAACAAAACAAAGCTTGTGGTTGTTCTCACTGTGTGTAGTGAAGGGAGAAAGAAGACGCCAACAGGCCGAATAAACTCATCAAAAAGACGAGCCGTCATCAGGATACATCTTGGCCTGCCTGACACGTCCATGGTGAAGACAGTTATGGACAACGCCTCCCATCCCCTTTTATTGATTATCTGTCAATCTGAGAAGTTGCTTCAGTAACCGGCTGATCCAGAAACGGTGCAACACGATGCTTAATGTTTCTGTCAATGCACATTTATAACACTTTGCTGCTTTTTAACCCTTATTTATGTACAGTGTGAGTCATTTAGATGACAGAGTCAGATTTTATAACTCCAGTCCAGTCATAGGTAAAGAAGAACAACGGCTGGTTTAAATATTGACTGTGAGCTTTTAGGGAACCAAAAGAGTCGACTCAAATGATCTGACTCATTGGATCCAGTTGCTTAATTAGCCTAGGACCTGAGAGATTGTGTTTCTGTTCGTCAATCTGGTTGAAATGAGCCTGGCTGAGGATCATGGGAGTTTGTATCTCTGAGTAATATATTTTTTCATTGCTTTCTCTTCAGTAAGAGTCTTGAAGTTGCTGGATTCAGAGTCTATCCCAGGAACACACGCAGGGCGTTAGCAGCATAAACACGCACTCATTCACATTTCTGCAGTTTAGCGTCACCTTCTGTCACGCTATGGGAGGTGGGAGGAGGAAACCAGAGAACCCAGATGAAACCCAGGAGGAAATAGGACCCTGGAGCTCCGGGGCAGCAAAACAACTTGCTTTTTATCGCTAACTGTGTAGAAAATCTCTGTCTTTTCAGTATTTTGAGCATCTGTGATGTTTGCGTTTAGTTACAAGGAAAAAAAGAATCACAACCTTCATTTAAAAATATTACACATGTGCTTATGGATAATAAACTTCTACTCCTCACTTGAACTGAATGTCTGTAAATCAGATCTCTTAAAAACAAGTAGTCTGTTATTAATGTCAAACTGAATGACAATTTAAATAAAAATCGCTCGGCGAGGGAAAAGTTCAGGAATAAAAACCCAGCAGGGCAAAGCCAAAATATTATTCTACACATTTGAATAATGGACCTAATGTTTGAACTGGATAATGTTCATAAATTAAATCTGTGCTGAAGTGCTCTCAGGAAAAGGGCACGTTTTGTGCATTTAGAATGTGTCTTTTATAAGATTTATTTAAAAAGATAATTATGGTTGTAATTAAATTAATACATTAAGCGCACGATATCCACATATATGTCAGGGTAAGAAAGGCATACTAAACATGCAGAAGGCGCACAACTGAGGTGCAATGACGGCGTTTTAAGGCCACTGCTTGAGAAATATGGATTATGGATTTAAATTGAACCCTGATGGTGTGAACTGGAGTGGGTTTGTGTGTTATAGACAGCGTATTAGATCAGTGCTGCCTCTGGAGTCTCCACACTCTGCTCTCCACAGTTTACTGCTTTTCCTTGCACAAAAATGGATCATTTATTCAAGATGTTTCAAAGCGTGCGGCCGGAGATACAGCGTCCAGAAGCGAACACTGCACTAACACACTTCGACACACAACTTAACCCTGACGTGATGGCGACCGAGGCTAAAGAGTGAAGTGTTAAGCAGGAAAATGCTCACCTGTCTGGGAATACAAAAGGAAACACTGAATTACTGATAACAATGACAGAGAGTCCCTCACACCAAACACAGCACTAGAGGGCAGCACGTGCATACATTTCACAAACACGCACTCTGAGTTTGTGGGAAAAAAACTATAATAGAATCTAATAGGGTTAGGGTTAATAATAATACTACTACTACTACTAATAATAATAATAATCATCATCATCATATATTTTACAAAGCAAAAGTTGCAAAAGTTTTATTTAATGTTAGCTTCAGTAAAAAAAGGTTACTTAAAGGCAATAATTTTAATTTGAATGGATTCAGCTGACAAAAAGTAAAACTGAATGAATGAATGAATGAATGAACATGTAAGAAGAAATCTTTTTTCATTCTGTTTAAGCTAATAAATGTATTTTATTCATAAATATATTTGATAATAATAATAACAATAATTTTATTTATTTATTTATTTACTCCTATTTATTATTGCACTAATATGCAGTTGAAGAAATCGCTCTGCAACCATTACATTTGATTCATTTTAAATGTTTGTTTGTTTGTTTGTTTGTTTGTTTGCTCGCTTTTCATGAGGAACATTGAAAGCAAGAGAGCTGAATGTGATTATAGTGTGTATAATGTACTGTGTCCGGTGTAAGTATGCAGAGTTCATGACACCGCACTCTCCGTATACACACTATAAACACCAACGTGTGCATGACATTTCCACACTGATTATTTCCTTTCCCTCCATCACGTTACGCTGTACATTTGAGCCTTGGCCGGTCCACATGAAACACCAGCTGATGTTCTCTGTAAGGATTCTTAAGGATTTAGGAAATGACATGGATTTATCTAAGGTAGCTGTTAATCCTTCATTCCTGGCTTCTTGTTCTTAATCCCATCAGTGCTCCAGAAGTTTCACTGAAACACTAATAAAACAATGTGAAGTTCAGGTCACTGAATTATTTTATTGTGTATCAAGAGGCAGTTTACTGATATAGTTTACAGTACGGCGCTGTAATAAATATCCATCCAATAAACAAGTAAGATAAATATGCAGCTTAAGCTAAAGCCATTTAGTGAAATATATGAATATGAGCGATGCATGGAACAAAACATTAAATATTTCATCAACTGAGAAAAATAATACATACGTTTATGTCACATAAGTAATGAAGCAAAAAGTGTTAACCTCAAACTGTTATTAAGTTTAACTTAAGCAGTAAAAGTAGTGTGTACTTGGACACTGAGTTTTAGGATGCATTTACATGTTAAAGACTTAAACAAACAAACAAACAGAAAATACTGGGAAAAAACAAATGAAACAAACCGCAACACTCAGTTAATTCCAGCAAAAAACCTCTAAACAACAAACAAACAAACAAAAGTCTTTTTGTATGAACAACAAATAGGAGTTTGCTATTCATACAAAAATAATTTTGTTTATTTGTTTGCTTGTTTGTTTGTTGTTTAGAGGTTTCTTGCTGATGGTAAAGTTATTTTATATGACTCCTAAAGATAAACTATAAATATATATAAAAATATATAAACAAACAATTACCATGATAATCACCAGGAAATATACAACAACAACAACAACAACAACAACAACAACAACAACAACAATAAACAGACAGACAAATGAAAGAATGACTGAATGAATGAATGAATGAATGAATGAATGAATGAATGAATGGGAAAATTAAGAGAAATAAAGGGATGCATTAATTTAAATGAGTTTATGGTGCATATCTGAGGAAAACAAAAGTTTTCAGCAGTTAGACAAACAAAAACAGACATAGATAGAGAGATAGATAGATAGATGAAATTCTTAGAGATTAGATCTTTATTTTTATCCAAATTATTAAGAGTTCAAATGAGTTGTGTTATATATCTGACAGGCAAAGGGATGTGCGCGCGCGTGTCTAACAAGTGGGCGGAGCTACTGTACACAAAGAGAGCGTCGAAACCATAGCAACGCGGGAATGACAGTTTGGCGATAAACTTTCCCACTCGTATTCGTACAAACTCCGTCTTCTGTGCTACGATTGGATGGGTATAATCCTCCTTCCTCTTTTATTGGCTAATACGTCGTACTCCTAAACGAGGCCAGTGAGCCCTAGCCAATTGTCGCGCCGAAGGCGGGGTTTGTCGGAATGCGGGTGTGACGCGATGACCTAAGAATCGGTAACGTAAAGCGAACGGGAGAGCCGTAAAGCCGTCGGGTACGGTGTTGAAAAAGTCGAAGAGGAGCTGTTGTTGGTGCTTTAGGACCCAGTGAGCAGAGACACGGCGATATCAAGCGCTGCCTGTCCGAGAAAATCAGGCTGGAAAGAAGGGATATCGATGCAGACGGCGCTTCTCAGAGATATAAAGACCCGGAGTGAGAATGAGAGCTGAGGAAAATCTGCACGAAGAGTTAAAGGAAAAAGAATAAAGAAACAAAAAACCCCAAAACAAACCGACGGCGCTGTGTTTATTATTCCACCGGCTGGGTGGCTCGTGCTCTTTCAAAGGCTGATCTCTTCATAATGGAAAAGATCCTTGTTCCACTTTTCCTGTTAAAGGTGCACATCGTGAAGGAATAGACGTTTATTTGCGTGCTTAAAGTAGCTGTTTGGTTTCTAACTCAAGGTTCATCTGCGAAAGAAAATGGTCCGAAGCGTGCGCGTGAGAGAAACACTGTTTCAGAACTGAGTGGAGAAAGTGTCAGGTTGGTATTCAGATTTATTTTCAGGTGAGCTTTCAGTTGTTGCACATGTCTCTTTTTTTGTGTGCAAGTTAACATTGCGTGCATGCATGCATTCATGGGGTTTGTGCACATGATTTTATGACTAACTCTTTTGCAATCAAACTTATTGTTACAGGATGCACTGCATCCTGTACTTGTATCACCGTCACTTTCTGGAGCAGCCTGGATTAAAGCACTTGGAATAAAGAAGTGCAAGTAAAATAATCAAAATGAGCCATCATCATCATCATCATCATTCATGCATCTCAGCAGGAGGATCATAAATGCATTAAGTTCTCTGCAAATGCAAAAGCTTATTTCATGTTTTAAGGAAATGTTGCAATTACAGACTCTTTATCACACTTCTGGTAGTTTCCTGTGTAGCAAGCGAAACCACGAAACTGTGCTGGAGTCCCGTGCAAAAAGGACCCAAAGTACACACAGAGATCAACATTGCATAAGCTCCTGTTCCACAGTTGTTATTCCTGACCTTTTGCATTTTGCATTCGAGATGCAAAAGAGGTGAAATCCATGTGCTGGGGATTTCTTAGGAACCGGATTGCTTTGCATGCATTACAGTGAGTCTGGAACCGGCGTGCAGCAGGAGCGTGCGCAGACGTATTTGATAGTCGCACACTGACACAATGGTACTAATTTATACCTTTCATTGTCTTCTGTACCTTTTAATATGTTTTTTTTTTTTTTTCCACCTGGAAACCTTTGTAGTGCAGGATCGAAGGTCCATAAATGGACAAAGGTCAGAAAATGTAAATCTACACGACAGACACCTTTACGTACAGCTTAATTCTCTTCTTATTTTTTTTTTTTTTAAATATATATATTTTCATCCCCCCAAAAAGTAAATGTGTGAGTATAGAAAGCACTGAACTGTCCTTGCAGGGCTCAACATTACTAAAGCTCGGCAGTTCCACGATTCTTCTTTGCGATTTGCATTCATGATGCAAAAGCGTGCACGTTCATGCGCTTCTTTAACAAGCAGAATGCCTTGCACGCAGGCGTCCGCCGGGCAAGAATGCAACACGGAGCGTGTTAATAACCTTGGAGGTGAGCGTACATGTTGTTTCAGCGTCAGCTTTAAAGTCGTCAGGACGGAGAGACTCGGAACAGACGGGCTCTTATGCGAACACAAGGCGAGCGTTGAGCGTGTGGGTTTATCTGGAGTCATTGTTCATCTCGGTTTACACACAAAGCCGGCTTTGCTCACTTCTGGCTTTATTTCCGCATTCACTCTCTGACAGAGTGGCGTGAGAGAACTAAGGGAACTGAGGAAGTGTTTGTGTGCTTTTTGTATAAGAAAAGGAAAGCCATGCCATGCGATGGAGCTTAACCATGCTGATATGTCTGTTTAAACCCCAATCTGACTAATAAGAGCTGTTTCCTTTTTGTCTTTTAGCTCACAAAAGAGAGGCTGGTTTGTTTCCATCTCTTATTCTGTGTGTGCACGTGTGTGTGTGTTTGTGCGCGCGTGTATGTGTGTGGTCGCCGGGCTGAGACTCCTCAGCCCTGGATGACTGTTTCTGTGGTCTCACATTATTGACTCCCTCAGTCGATAACCTTGGCAACTGCAGCCGAACGCGCTCGGAGGTAACTCCGGATAGCGAGCGCTTCGCTGTTCGAGAAATAATGAATTCGATCCGGGCTGGAGCGCCGTCTGAGCTTGAACTCGAGAATAATTCCCGGGTTATGGATGCACTTCCACGCAGGCGAGAGTGATTACAGTGGAAATGCTGTCTGAAGACCGGATAACAGGTCGAGGAGATGCTTTTAAAGCCGATGAAGAGAGAGTCCTACACGTCAGCCGTTTACGTTCGGCCGCGAGAAACGTTGCTCTTCGCGTTGCAGTGCGAAATGTGCACTCACGTTGACGACCACGCCGGCCTCTGTCTCGTCACCTGAGGTAAAAGTCACTCGCGACGTTTAAGCGCCTCGTCTCGTCACTCCACCCGTCTGCGTTCACGCTGACTTCGGGGTGGAAGTAACCGCTGGTTCGTATACTCGCGCCTGTCCTGGTGGACAAATGATTTTTGAAACTACAGGCGTGCAAACGCCCTTCTCTGTTTTGACGATGGCGTGTCGGAGCGGGAGCACGGCGGCCATTTTGACATCGGCGATCGTATTTTGCAATCCGATCTGATGACGCTTATTTTGCTTTATCTCGTCATAAAACATAGCTGTGAAACAACATGATCAAGGTTTTTGTACTTTTGTACAGTGCGACTCTTTGTTCGTTAAAGTGGCTCCTTACACAACACGATCTTTCGTGTCTGTCGGAAGTAACCTGAAACTATTTTTTCACTTCATTATGCTGAAATATATGTATGTTTTCTTAATGTAGAGATCTCAAATTATATTTCTGGAGGTCTGTTTCCCCACTGTGTGTGTGTGTGTGTGTGTGTGTGTGTGTGTGTGTGTGTGTGTGTGTGTGTGTGTGTGCGCGCATACATTACACTGAACAGCAGTGATTGGTGGCAGTTTAAATATAGCACTTTGTACAGCAGCTTGGTGAACAGACTTTACTTCGAATGTGCATTATAGTTGCGTTTGATTCGCTTGTGCACGTTAAACACACGGAATGATTACACGTGCTTGCATAAACAGTACACGCCGTTCACAAATGAAACAAAGATGTCGAAACGCATCTCAACACGTGCTGAAGGATTCCCCCGATGTGTGTGTGTGTGTGTGGAAGGTGATGTACTGGGTTTAGTGTGAATATCGGGCCTTATTAATCAAGCTGGATGCATACATGAGTCCGCACGAGCGTTTACACAAGGAGTTTGTAACGCATGAAAATCCTGTAGTTTCAGAACAGACGTGTGTAGTCTAGTCGTGCTCCCGGGCGTGTGTAAATTTACACGCAAGAAGACTAGGTAACGAAAGTAAACCTCGACTCGATCGGCTTCAAATCATGATGTGCACGGATTACTGAAGTTTATCAGAAATATACCGTCAAGGTTATTTACAGCGTTTAGCAGACACTCATCTTGTCCAGAGCGACTTAGAGAAGAGCTTTGGAGTCTCGGTCAAACGCACATCCTCATGTCAGTTCACTAAGATGGGACTGAGAGAACCATGGAGAACATTTTACGAAAAGCAGTCCTTTTAGATTGGATAAAATGAAAGGTGTATAAAAAGTAAAGAAGGCGAGCCGACACAAAATAAAAGGAATCGTTCGATTCCGACTAAAGAAACAAAAGGCGCTGGAGGACAGAGAGCCGGTCCGTCTGCGCAGAGCCGTAGACTGTAAACAGACGCCTGAGCCGACGGACGACCTGGCGCTCGCTTGTGACGGAGAGGATGTTTAAAGACCGGATTGGAGGATGCAAGCGGCCTTCTAAATCGGTTCCGTTTGCCTCTGCGTCGTCGTCTTAACTCGTTAACGTTTTAGATCCGGCACGTCAGCCGAGACATGTAAAACAATTGAAAAATAACAGTGACGTGATTAGCTTTCATGGTCACCTGGGTACAGAGTAGATCATTTTTCTGTCACACTATTTTCTTACATAAGTCACTACATTTGCTTCACACCTAATTCATCTGTTCTGTAATTTATCTTTTGATTTTTGACCTTTTGAGGTGGTGTTACGCTGCTAAATTATATACATTTTTATTGGCACTTTTAGTGAGCGAGTTTTGCTGTTCATTTGTCATTTCAGCTGTGTGAGCGTCGCCTTATATGGAGTTCTGTGGGCGTCACCGAATGCAAATCGGCTTCACTCTGAACACGCCATGGTCGTTTATGGCTGATTGTCATTCGTCAGCTGAGACACGAAGATGAAATTAAGCCTTTCTAAAGCTTTTCTAAATAACTTTCCTGGAATATTGATGCATGAAGGCCAGAATTTTGTTGTTTCGAGACACGTGTCCTTTTGTCCGTTCTGAGACACCGTGCGGTTGTGTCTTGTCTTCTATAACAGTTGTCTGTTACAAACCTGTTCTCATTCCGTAACCTTGTACAAGATGATAAAAGAATGTTCAAACACAATGTGGAAGTTTGTATCAGGTCAGTCTTGCTCCGCTTCCTCGCACACAGTGCAGCTTTATCGGCCCCCATCGTGCTGCGTTTATCTCCCGTCTGTGACTCAGCTCTTTCAATTTGGCCAAGTTTAGATCTCATGATTTGAAAAGGATAATGATCATCGGAGCGTTCCGTCCTCCTGGTGCCAGGCGCTCTGCAGTAAAGCGTGGGCTCAGTGTGAGCTCATTTCTCCACGGTCAGCGGCGACGTGAATGCTCGGTGAGCCCTGGCAGGAACGGGCTGACCAGCGGTGGAGATGAGAGCAGCATGGGTAATAGAGCCGTAATTCAAACCAGAAGCACTGAGCGAGAGAGACATTTCTGGAAATGAGAGTGGGTGTATTTTGGTGGAGCACCATGAGTCTGTCCGATATGTTTTTATATTCCTGTTTATATACATGTACACTGCGGTGCGGAATGGAGTTCCTCCAGGAACGTGGTGCAGCACCAAAACCCTACACATGACTAAATAACCACACAGAGCGAACGCGACCTCGGTAGCCTAAGACCCAATATCTGAGGCAGGCTGTAAAAATGAAAAGTAGGCATGTAACGATTCGCGATTCGATTCGACTCATGATCCACAATATTTTTTGGAAAATCTAAAATGTCAAGAAAACTTTATTAATTGCATCATTTATTTTCCTGTTCTTTACCAACTTAAACATTCCCTTTTGTTAAATAAAAAAATATCCTTTTGTTTCATTTTCTTAATAACCAACAATAATTATTGACAAACATTTTGTAAAGGGTCGAGTAAAATATAATAGCCTTCTAACTCAAATAGTCCTTTTATTGAGAATGAAAATGGTAATAAATTTATTGTCTTGGAAATTAAAAAAGCTTACACGTAAAACAACTACCTTCATTTGCTTCTTTTTTTTGGGGGGGGCTTTTGGCAGGCTGTTAAAAAGAGAGCACTGATTTTTGTTGAATGTGTTTATAAATGAGCACAAACGCTGTTTCCCATTTTAAGTCAGCTTTTTTTGTTTTGTTTTCATTAGATCTGTGTTCCTTCTGCCCATCGTGACATCACGTGTATTCCCATTATTGTACATTATTGCACCTTTCTCCTGTTTAAATAACGAAATTACAACTAGAAAAAAAATCGGACAGATGAATCACGGTCCGGAATCTTCAGAAATTTGTCTCGCGATTTATCGATGCATGATCTATATATCGTTACGTGCCTAAGCACAAGTAAGGAATAAAACATGACACGGCATGATTATGAGAAACTAATCAACGATGAATGAAGTGAAGTTACTGTTAACTTTAACAACATATCCTGAGGAGTTTTATTCCTCTTATACCAGAAGAATTAGCCAACTCTAACCATTGATGTTTCTTACATGCAATGTATCCATTTGTAGTTACATTTACAATATAATTCCTATTATCACTTGCATTATAACGGCTCTAAACAGTCAAGCCTCTCTTTTTTTTTTTTTTTTTTTTTTCCCCCCTTTATGTCATGACCCCCAAAATAAATAATTAAAAACCCACAACTAGTCATGTCACATGTCTTTTGCGTTACACCTTATACGGCTCCGAGGCTCCTTCCATAAATGATCAATAAACAGAAGGTACCATAATCAATGATTGCACAAATGTCTATTTATGTGGGGCGTTCAAGTCAATTTAGAACACGCGAATTAATATAAACGTGTGATTTGTCGTGAAAATTAATCAACACCTTGCAAGCAATCGGGAATTCAGCAGCACCGTGGAACAGTAATAATCGATAAAATCTAAAAAAAAAAAAAAAAAAAAAAGCAGGTCTCGCGCTCTTAGCCGGAGACCTGCGGTTAGAACATGTACAAAAGTGGTCATCCGAGGTGCTAGCGGTTTTGTGCACACGGATTTTTATGCTAAGTGTGCACGATGCAGAGGCTCTGATAATATCTCCGCTGTTTCCTCTATCCACTTGTGGTCTGCGATGTTGCAACATCGACGCAGCTGCTGGGGAACAGAAAAAACCCCCAAAACAACTAAAATAAACACTGGGATTGTTCCATATTTGTAAATCAGGTCTGGTTATTTTTGCTGCGTTACCGTACATGTGATGATCCAGAGCTGCGACAGACTGCGGCAAAGGATTATTTCTGTAACCTAATAACCTTTTTAAATATAAATGTCCACTGGGCATTGGTGATGAGTCACACTATCTGCCGTGTTCAGCCCTCGATGTGTGATTTTTGTTGCCCTTTTTAAACAGGAAATGACATTACATGAATGTTTGAGTCACAGCCTAAGTGCACTCGATCAGACAGCAGTTTGTTTTCGCTGCGTCGTGCGGTTCTGACATCTCACTCCGTTGTGAATGCTTTCGCAGCGCGGAATCAAAGCAGCATAGTGAGAACCTGGCACGGACTTTCACGTCCTGCTTCTTTCAGTTCTTTTGCCTTCAGTGTCATCGTTATTAAGGAAAATATATAAATGTGCAGTTCCAGCTACAGATCATTGATTTGACTAGACAGGATCATTGCAGTTTCTGGATCTGAGCAGTTCGGATTCTTCTATTTTTCCAAAAAAAAAGTCAGTTATTTGTTTGGTTGTGTATTTATTTGTTTATTTACATAAAGAGTTCTCATGATCTCCTGGATTTCCTTGCTAAATTTGCTAAAATATCCCCTGATACTATTATTATTATTATTATTAATAATAATTAATTAAAAAAAATTTTTTTTTTTACTCTATTCTTATAAAACACTGTCTAATCTATACGTTTATTTTATTCTATTGATAGCTCTATCAATCTTTTTTTTTTTTTAAGCTCTATTCTGTTATATTCTGTTAAACTCTTCTGTTTTATTGTTTTTTATTCTGCTTTCGTAAAGTTCTATTCTGCTAGTTCTGTTTCTTTTTTCCTATTCGATTTCTCTTCTCACATCATCTCTTCTCAAGGTCTGCTTCATTCCGTTGTGATAAGTCTGTTCAATTCTGATAAAATGCTTGTATTTTTTTATTCTTTTTTTGATTTTAAAGTTCTGTTCTGATAACGCTGATCTATTCTGTTCTTTTGCGACGCTCCTTTTTTGTGTTTCTATCCTGGCATTTGATCTATTCTGATAACTCTGTTCTATTCTATTATTTTCTGTTCTATTCTGATAAATCAATGCTCTATTCTATTGATTCTGCGATAAAACTGTTCTTTTTTTTTTTTTTTTTTTTTTTCCCACATAAGCGCTTTTATTTTCATAAAGCTTTTCTCTTCTGCTAATGATCCTCTAATCTGCTCTGTTCTCGTGCCCTCATGTTTTAATATGCAAATGATCATGACAGATCTTTAAATATGCAAAGTAGTTGTTTGTGCGTTTGATCACGCATTAGTTACTTTTCCCTGAATAGAGCTAGTACCACAAGCACAATACTTTACCACCGAGTCAAAATAATTGTAGTAGTAATAATAATAATAATAATAATAATCAGAAAAACACCTGTATTTTTCTGCTGTACACCTTGAAATGGAAGTTAAGTTCGTAGTGAATTGGAAGTGTGATTTCAGTGGTGTTATTTCAGTTGAGTCACTAAGTGCAAGTGTTGAAAAAGAGAAACCGAGTGAGCACCTCAGCAGGGCCATGTCCAGTGCCCTTATTTTAATCAATGTTCCCTTTTACACTGCATGTGTGACATGGTTGACATATGCACAATGCCTGTTTTCCTCCATGAGCTCTATTTCCGCCATGTGCCATTAGCAGTACGGTTGTGGTTTTCAGTTGGAAAACTAAAAAAAAATACTATATTCATACTATCTTGTACATTATAAGGCGCTTGCATCCTATATATTAACACTTGAAACCCTGAAACAAGTCAATGATTGGGCACTTAGAGTCATACTGAAGTCTCGAGAGATTATAATATGTTAATATGCTTATACGCCACTTGCCTAATGGCACACTTGGGCGAGTTTTAGCATTTTTTTAATCCCCCTATAGCCTGTCCAGATTCAAACTACTTTATCAGAGGCAGGAGTGTAAGCTTGATTAAGTTTACATTTTCATTACACCTAACATAATATCGACTAAGCTGTATTTTATCATCACAGATACCATGCAATTAGACCAGATTGGGTTTTTACAGATTCCCACCGAAATAAAGTATTAAGCATGGTTATTTCCCAATGCATACTGTCTCTGAAATATACTTTCATTTTTGTGACGATCTTTGACCGTGTATGTTACCTATGCCAGCCTAGCTAGCTGACTAACATGAACTGTAAGTGTATTTTAGTTATATAACTCGATATGAATAAAACATAGCTACATGTAAGCTGAATTTTGTGGCCATGGTGATGAGTAGAGCTCAACTCGGACATTTCTCTCTTTCCCTTCTCTCACTGCACATCAGCTCTGACCAGATGGTTAATGCTCGCTGTAGTGCCACTTCGGCGTGAGGCCAGGTTTGCCTTCAGATTAAAGAATTATATTGGCAATATTACTAAAACCACCCTGTCTCACTCTCAGCCAGTCAGCATTCACCTGTATAACACGCTGTGCAGATTTTGGAATTGTTCTTATAAACACTTTGTTGCGATGCAAATGTACAAACATGCTTCAGGTCTTCACGGAAGTATAAACCAGCCTTAAGAACTTTTTTGTGCTTGCTTAGTGAGACGTAAAGCTGAGTAACATGTTGGACTAGACTTCTATACTGCTCCTTTCTGCATAACTAGACATGTATGGAATTCTGAGCTCCTATTTTACCTCAAAGTATTTGGGTGTACTTTTAAAATTTGCATAAGGATAATTTGAAGGGTAATGAATTCCAAGGTCATTCTGAGAGTTACATAGCCACCCTTTCCAAAAATGCACAATATCTGTGTATATCTATGTAACTGGGATTGGTGTTACCCGCTGCTGTTTACTGGACTGTACTAAACCCCCTACTATATTCATTTTATGTTGATCCACAGGACCCTGTTGCCTGGTGTGTCCCCCCCCCTTCTTTGGCTTGCGCATTGTTCTCATCCAGTGAGAATTCTTTGGGAAACCTTTTCAAATTATCCAGCTGCCTGTACCAATTTACCAATTACTTTGCTTGGTAGAACAAAAATTGCTTCTGAGAACTCATCCGTCTTCCCATATATTGGCATAATCAAATTCGGTTTAAAGGATAATTCTACGGAAAACACTGATGTGCATTTGTGCATTCTCAGTGGAAGTACAAACGCTGTGTTTGTTTTCAAGGCACTGAAACATTAAAAAAAGTTTTCTGGAAAGTCTCACTTTTGCCTAGTAGGGGAATATGTTGCCCATAATAAATGAGTGACTGACACCATAATGAGACTAGTTAGTTTGCTCTAACTTGGATAATTCTACTCCTTATTTCATTCATTCATTTTCAGTAAGCACTCTATCCAGGTCAGGCTGGCAGCGGCTCCAGAGACACTGGGAACACTGGATGCGTGGTGGGAATACAACCTGGATAGGTCAGTCCACCGTAGTTCATTATGCACCGTCATAAACATCCACCAGGGAGCAGCTAATAGATCTTTTCAGAGGCGAGAGGAAACCAGAGGAAACCCGCAAAAACCCAAACTCAGGATTGGACCAGTGACCCTGGAGCTGTGAAACTGCAATGCATTTTTATTTACTATTGGCAAACTATGTACTTTTAGGTTTAGTGCCCTGAGTATGGCCTTGGAATACTTCCTCATCTTGAGGTGAATGTAGCTGACTGGAGTACTTACTCACTGACTTCCTCTTTTGAAGTGGTGCTCCTCTTACCTGTCATCACCTCTACAGAGCTAGATTAAAATATGCAGAGAATATCTACATGCTCATTGATCATTGGTCGACTGACAACTGTCTGAAAGACAGTGCTTTTGATATGCCTGACCTAATAAACTTCAAAGTGGTTCAGTTGAGCCATTTTGACATTGTTGCAAGGGAAGTGGCATGAACAAAGTTATCGGAAGTCATTTCTCTTTTAGAAAGAAAGGTGCTGAAAAAATAGATGTGTTAAAGTAAATGGTTTGGCAGATATTGGTAGTACGCCTCTCTGGGATAACCGAGCGGTGTATTGTTTGTGATTCCTAAAATACAAGGGCCGAATTTTGTCTCTTCTCAGCAAATCTGTGGCCCTGTCATCTGACTGTTTCAATGACCCCCTGCATGCCTCAGACACATCCTCTCTAGACTCTAGAAGGAACAGTTCCCATCTTCATATGTAATATTTCAAAAAGTTTTTATTGTACTGTAACTCTGACACAAGCCAGCGACTTCAAAGTAAGATTAAAATTTGCCCAGGCAACTCTGATCAAAGGTTAAACTGTGCTCAGCTCGTCTTCCCTTGTGATACACAGCTGAACCTCTTGGTTTGAAACTTGAGACTGAATGAAAAATACTGGCTTCTGTACTTTCCACTTTGAAGCCGTAGCGGTGTATGTCAGTTTCTGCTGCTGTAAATAAAATGTCTTTCTGCGGGATCATCACCGACCAGATTTATTAATAGCTGCGAGGTTGCTGCACCGTTATTCATTTTACTTTTTTAAAATCAGGTATTGATAACATTTTCCCAGGAGCAGAAATAAGCCTGGGCAAGCTTGTTCAAAATGTCTAGCAACTTAATCATCTGGCAGGGATCCATGTTGTTAATATTAGATAAGTAAGGAACCTGGCCAAATGACCTGTTCTTTTTCTATCTCATTTTTCCTACCCACACTTAAGTTATGTTCTATGATATACCTTCTCTGAGACATAGGAAGCCACTAAATCTTTTAGAACTGCTGCTTGTGCTAGGCCTTAGGGCAGCTGAACACCCGGAAGGAAATGCTGTCTGCCCTCTTCAGTGTGCATGAGCCCAGAGAATCCCACACTCTGAAAGATGGGAGAGTGTAATGCTGTCCCTCCCACCCAGAGAGCACGGACATGTTTGTTCAGTTTTTTATATGTAGGCCCCTCAGCCACAGATAGATGTGGCATCGTGAGTCATCTGAGGATAGGGTTTTTTTTAATGATAATGACACCACTTTTCTGTTTGATGTGTCCAGTCGGTCGTTTGAAGTCATTTGAAACGTAGAGATTAGAGATTTGCATCTATTCTTTGGAAGTGTTTTCCCCAATTTGGAAAAGGTAGAAAATGAACACTATCCCAGTATGCATTTGTGGTTAATATAGAACTGGCTAGGCAGGGTAGTGGAGTGGGCGGCACTCCCAACTCGCATATCCAGGGTCCGCAGTTCTATCCTGAGCACTATGCTTGCACTCCCTGTGTCTGAATGGGTGTCCTGGAATTTCTGGTTTCCTCCCACCTCCTAAGAACATGGTGATGGGTGAATTGGTAACTTGAAGTTTCCCCTGGTTAGGAATGATGTGTATGAATATAAACGGTGTCCTGTGATTAACTGGCATCTCGTCCTGAATATATTCCCGCTTCCAGTGTTCTCAGATCCACTGCACCCCTGCCCATGTTGCAGTTACTGAAGATGGTAGAATGAATGAATGAAACTTGCTCGTTTTGTCAGTCTTGCAGAAACAAAACTTAAAATGACCTGTCTCCATCACTGATTTTGTTGTTCTTTGTTCCTTTACAGGGCTGTAGGTATTCTATGGTGCAATTCTTGCTGGATCCAAGAGGATGTCTCCCAGCGTCATGTCAGCGCTGCCTAAAGGGGGGCTCCATCAGCATTCTCTTCCTCTCTGGCAACTGTAAATAAAGAACCAGCACATAATGATAGAACACCAGTGATTCCTGCCTTTGACATTCCTCACCTCCCCACCCCTCTACCTAACACCCCATCCCAGTCCCAAGCCTGACCATGCTGCGTTTCCTGCCCCTCAAACTTGGCCGAGTGTACCGCTGCCTGAAGTTGCTGTTTATCGTGGGCCTGTTTGTCGTGCTCTTGATGAACACTCATACACTTCTAGCCTCCTTTCAGAAGAACGAACTAACAGACCGCCGCTTCATCCACCTCAACAAGTGCCCGGCTTGCTTTGGTACCAGTTGGTGTCGCAAGTTTATGAATGGGCAAGTATCCTTTGAGTCGTGGGGCCGACTGCGTTTTCTTGACGTCTTCAACGTAAAGAACGTTTTCTTTGCCCAGTATGGTGAGCCACGGGAAGGCACGCGGCGCATTGTCCTCAAGCGCCTTGGCTCCAACCAAGAGCTGGCAGACATAGACCAGAAAATCTGCAAGAGGGCCACTGGTCGACCTCGTTGTGACCTCATCCAGGCCATGTACAAGACCGAGTTTGCACGACTTAATGGAGACGTTCGCCTCTTGACCCCTGATGTAGTGGAGGGCTGGTCTGACCTAGTCCACTGCCCTTCGCAGAGACTACTGGACCGGATAGTCAGGAGATATGCTGAGACTAAAGACTCGGGAAGCTTCCTGTTGAAAAATCTCAAAGACACAGAGAGGATGCAGCTTCTGATGACACTGGCTTTTAACCCTGAGCCTTTGGTCCTGCAGGTGGGTCTTGACATATCTCTACTCATGATAGTTATCTAGTCTTTTGTTATAGTCAGTGTTATAATTGTATACATCTTTAACTGAGACACTGAACAGGTTTATCTCGGACACATTCTTAGGAAATTATGATTATGATGGCCGAGTCATCCTTTATGCAGGAATTTATTGTTGGCTACCATCGTTTTTTAAGTTTCCGGGCAACCACAACCTCGAGACTGGGTAGGACACTGCAACGTTCACTTGCCCTGTGGACTAGCTGATGGATTTATGATTTGCCACCAATGACATTTGGCCAAATTGGTAACCCTCTAAAAAAATCTTACAAAATCTTATAAATTCTGTGTTTGAAGTAGAAACTCTTCCCCAACATGCTCGTAATGCTCCTAAACAGGATGCTGAGATGTTTAATGTTTTGAAGCAGACATGATGACTATATCGCTGTATAACTGATTACTGGAACACGCATACTCCATTCTCACAAATCATTTGCAACCTTTTGACAGAAACCTCCTACCTGTAATGTATGAGTTATGAGGGTACAGGCTGATTATAATGTTTGTGCTTGAATTGCCCTTGATAACTCTGGGAGCAGAATGGAACCTGTCAATATGACAGGGTGCAAATGGGCTCGGAAAGTGTTGCTGCAAATTATAGCCTTTTTTCCTCCCATCCCTTTCTTCCTTTGGCCATATTTCTTGCGTAAGCCACAATGTGTTTCAAGCCTGAAATAGGCTTTCGTCTGTAATCTTAGTTGCTGTCTTTGCAAGGCCTTAATTGCAGCTTCTAACTCCACTTGGATGGGTTTGCCTGTAGCCGTGATGTGTGGGGATTTTTTTTTTTCTGTGTGTTCAATTATTTAAGCTAATGATCAGCGGGTTTTAAATTCAGAAACTGCATTTATAACCCAGACGTCTCAGAAATAACCCGCAAAACTGGTTTTCTTAAATAAACCGAAGCTGGAAGATATGTCTGCTTTCTCATTCTTCATGTCAGTCGGGATATTACCATCCGTCATCTTCAGTGTCTTGTGTTGAAATGACGGTAATGGATATTAAAGTCCGTTATTGGCTGTGATTTCCCATACTGATTAGACAATCAATTCCAATTTCAGCCGGCATTGATTGCGGCTCATGAAGATCCAGGACAACAAAAGAACAGCTTTGTGAAGACAGTCGGTGTCTGAGCTGACCACTGATCTATCATAGGATCCCTCATGCACCTGCAGGCATTTGGACAGACAAAAGAGAGCTCAGCTCTTCAGAGAGTCGAGTCGATAAATTCTGATTAGTCGTGTGCTCACTCTCCGTCTCTCTCTTCTTCTGCTCTTTCCCATTTTCCTTCTTGCTTTCCTATTTTCTCTTCGTGTCCCCTCTTTTTTTTTGTCATTCTCTGCCTTAGTATTTTTCCCTTTGCTTTCTTTGCTTTCTAGGTCCAGCAGTTCATCGAAATAATTCATGAGTACTTACAAAAATAATGGATTCCAATAAAAATCTTAAGGTTATCAGGACTTTAACTGGGTTTGTTTTATGCTATCAAGCTTCATTTCATTGCACTTTTTGCAGTAATAACACTAGTGAGATTGAATTTAGTGGATGTCGAGGTTAAGAAAGCTAAATGATGAAGAAGATTGTGCGTGAAGATGCGTGTTTGACGGCGATTGATAGTCATTGAAGTTCAGTGTACAGTAGTGATGTCAAGTTTGCGGCTGATCCCGAGCCTATAACACTGGGTGTGAGGTGGGAATACACCGTGGATGGGACGCCAAAACTCCTTCACATCTAGGGGCAATTAAGAGTCACCAGATTACCTGTCCATTGCTGCCCATTTCACACTGCATGAATTTAAATGCATGCGATCAGTTTGGTGGACAGTAGGACTGTAGACAAGGCACACACACGCCACACCCTTGCACTAGGACAGATCCCTGCTGATGCTTTCCTAATCCCCAAATCTTTCTTTTTCACAATAATAAATGCGAGAGCTATCTATCATGTAACGTTGTGGCTATTTTGTTCAGAAACAAGAAAAAGACAAACGAGAAAAATGTTGACAGACTATTGCTTTGGGAAATGCAGGAAGGGATGGTTGTCTGTTTTGCAAAGTGAACCGGAGAAACGCTGCAAAAAACGTAGCTGCTTCATACTGTGTGCCGCAAAGAATTATATCTTGTTTCCATTTGGGTACTAAAGAATTTCTTATTGAAACAATTTTATTGTGCTTACATGTTGACTTTGGCCTCCCACGCAAGTCGAACTGGATTCAGGGTTCTGCTGCGCATGTCAGCAAATGAATTTGATTTCTTTTGGACTTTCTTTGGTTGTTTCTAAATGCTGTCATTGCTACAAATCATAAAGGGGTGCACAATTCATCACTGAGAAAATCAAACATGCTTGAAAATATTGGTACCCCTGTGATCGCTTGCTGAGAAAATCACATCGCTGAAGTGCCAACACTACAGGAGACCTGTACAGCCCCGAACATAGTCAGTCACAGGGACATCAGTGCCAAAATCCTATAGTGGGCACCATGCTTAGAGCAAATTTCATGCCCTTTGGCCTCTTCCCCTTCCTGAAACAAGACCATAGCTCATAAAGACTTATGAATTTTGGCTGTCACTGTTCATTTATTATTCAACATCTTGAACCATATTAATTAGTATTTTAATATTAACGTCTTTCCTCAAGGTAATGACACATGCTTCAGGGTTCGAACCTGCCAGTTGACTGGGACCTTCTGTGTGGAGTTTGCATGTCCTCCCAGGGTTTCCTCTGGGTGCTCTGCTTTCCTCCCACAGTCCAAAGACATGCAGATTAGGTTAACTGGCTACTCCAGATTGCCCATAGGTGAGAAAGTGAGGGCGTGAATGTCCGGTCGTCTCTGTGTTAGGCCTGTGATAGATTGGCGACCTGCCCAGGGTGTACCCCACCTCTCTGCAGAACTCTGCTGGCATTGGCTCCAGCTTCCCATGTGACCTGTAATGGATAAGCGGTATAGAATATGGATGGATGAATCACAAAAACATGTAATATTAACACCAGTAATATTCCCATTTCAAAAATTTTAGTAAATGATGCCTCGTTATTCCTGCATGTGCCACTCAAATGACATTGGATTTTTCTTTACTTCTCTTTATTTTCCTCTTTTATATCTTCCAACTACATGGGTTTAGGCCCCCCATTAATAGTTTATTTTGCACTGAACTTGTGAACTCGACTGGTGTTCCTCAGGAGGAGAGAGTGTGTGGCTTGAGATAAGCCTCTCGCTCAAAGCACTTGGACAGGAACTGCACCTGAGGCCTCGTCCTGCCCCCACTCCTCCGAGAGCCTGAACGAACGAAAAAAGGAGATGGAGCATTCTAGAGCAGGGAAAGGCTCAAAGTGTTAATGGTTTCTGTCTGTGAAGACAGTTTGCTTTTTGCCTGTACGGTGTTTGCCTGTACGGTAAGCTACTGTTACTACACAAGGGAACTGACGTCTTACACAGCTGAGTATCCGACCTCAAACAAATTGAGCTGACTTGTTTAGACTAAAGCGCAGGCTTAGTCAGGAAGTGTCGGCTTTGCCAGTTGCTGAGCTGTGCACAGGTCTTCATGCAATGGAAATTTGCTTCTTTGCTCATTTTTCAATGTATTTTTCTTGTTAGTGTAGAGCAAGCATACCAGCACTCCAGGCTGGCGTCCTGGCTGTAAAAATCCCGACCCCCTCCCGCTCTGCTGTGTGAGAAACCAGACTCCCTCCTTGTCTCTGGAACACAATCCCCAGCGTTGTTTCGAGTTTGGCCCACAACGCACCGTCCCTCTACAAGCCCACTGAAAAATGCAGCTCGCCAACAACATTCCCACAATCATGAGCCTGTCAGTTTGGCTCCAAGTAATATGTTTTTCAAAGCTGAAATGGTAGTTACGATAAGACATTTCGGAGATACTGGGCTTGTTGTCTTACTGAAGTATTGGCTCTTTACAGTTAAGGAAAAAAACTTTGCGAGGTGCTATTATGGGAAAATAATCAACAACAAGGCGGCCTGATGCAGCTCAACACATAGCAGAGTTCCTGGTACATCCCTGATACTGATTCTTTTCCTTTAATAGTGTTTTATACTATTTTTCTCTGTTTAGACGTAGATCAGATGGCTACACTACTGTCAGAGCTGCTGTTACAGAAAACTAATCACCTCCTTCTAACCTATCAGAATCAAGAATTCCGTCACGGTCTAGAAAAATAATAAATCTTACAAAACCTTTCATTCTTCCACCCCAATAACCTGCCAAACCTCAACCATTAAAGCTTTGCTTTGAGTTTTTTTTTTTTTCTTTTTCTGTATTTTCTTGCTAATTAGCCTAGCAGGGGTTCTTCACATCTTCAGGTCAGTAATTCAGTGACCCACATTCTCTTCAAAGGCGTTTATTGCGCCGCAGCTCTGTGTAGGTCAAGTGCTCATGTTTCAGCTTTTCCGGATCTGAAGTTCCCGGCCATGTCAGGTCGTACTCATGTTTAATTGACGGAATGTCCGGTTTGAGCTGCCTACCTCTAACCAGCATGAGTATTTTTTTTTTTTTTTTTTTTTTTTGCTTTTTTTTTTTTTGCTTCTCCATTTAAGCAGCTACTCCATCAGATGCTGTTAGCCTGGAGCATGTGACCAGTCATCACACACACACACACACACACACACACACACACACACACACACACACACACACAGGCACAGGCACAGGCAACATCTGCTCAGTCATCCAGACAACAGGAGATGACAAGCCTCGAGGTTAACTCAGGAACTGCTCTCCTGCTTTTCTTTTCCTGCATCTTCTGTTTTCATGTTCTCTCTTCTCGCATCTTCTCTTCGTTTGTTTCTTTTTTCTCCCTTCACGCATCTCTCATTTTCCCGTTGTCTCCTCTTTTCTTCTCCTGTCTCATCTTGTTTCATGTTTTCAAGTTTTTTTTTGTTTTTTTTGCTCCTTGTCTTCTATTATTTTTTCCTCTTCGTTCTCTCTTCTCATATCTGTACATCATGTCTTTTTTTTCTATTTTTTTTTCTTTTTTTTTTTTCTTTTTTTTTTTTTTTTTTCTTTTTTATTTTTTTAACCTTCCTTTTTTCTCATATCCTGTTTTCTCTTCTTGGATCTTCTCTTTCCTTTTTTATCCTCTTTGCATTTCCACCTCTCTTCTCTCCTCTCGTCTTTGTTCACTTCCTCACCTGTGTTTCTCTTGTCTTTTCTTCTAGCTTCTTCTCATCTCATCCATGTTTTCATCTTGACCTCTCTCTTCTCATCACTTTTTTTTTTTTTCTCTCTCTTCTTTTCTTCTTGTTCTTTTCGTCTCTCCCCCGCAGAGGCAGTGGGTCAGGAGGAAGTCATTTATTTATGAAGCAGGTCGCAGAACAAAGGGGAAAAAATCGAAAATGAAGGGAATGTTAGCACACAGTTGAACCTCGGCTTATCCCGTAGCACGCGGGCGGCTGGAGGAAAAGTAAACAGCTGTGCGTCTTTGAGCAAGCACATGGCAGTGTTTGCATTATTAAATGAAGGCTGTGCCTCTGTTGACTGAATGTCTGAAAAGAAGCTAGGCACATAGAGAGTTAAACCTCATTTCACCGAAACATCATCTTGATTTAAGAATCTTTGGGGGGGGGGTGTGTGTGTGTGTATGTGCGCAAGAGAACAGAGTCAATTATTGTCTCTAAATATTTTTGCAAGCCCCCAGCACCCTGATAAAATGAGAGATGTGAATCTGAAATGATTTGAACTCTTCCATATAAACAGACGCGTCCTGGAAGCTCCGCCCCCAAGTGTTCTCTCGCTCCTGCGTTCTGTCCTGAGAGACGGACTTCAATAAAGTGAAAAAATCCATCATGACATGTTCAACTTGTACATTAATATAGTCAAAAAAGGATGAAGTTTTAAAAAAATTACATAGTTGCAGAACAAAGTGTTAAAAGTAACACTTTATAAATAATGTTACCGGTAATGGTCATTAGAAAGTTATTTTTATTTATTTATTTGTTTGTTTTTGTTGTTTTTTTGCTCGCCACTGAGAAAATCTCCGCCATTTGAACATTACACAGCTGATTTCTAAATATGATTACATCAAAATGTGGTGGTGTTGTTAATATTATTATTAGTAGTAGTAACATTTTTAATTCATACTGATGAATTACCTATAAATCCACCATCCAGCAAAGTTTCCTGCAGCAGCATATTAGGGTCATTGTAGGTTCAAAAATAAATAAATCAGAATTTCCAGAACTTTCTCTGAGATTTACGCTACCAGTCAAAAGTGTGGACACACCTGTTAATTAATTTTTTTTCTTTATTTTTATGACTTTAAAAGAGACTGGATAATGATGGACTGTTGTTTCTCTTTACTTAGTCGAGCGG
>JAQQZR010000033.1:26454877-26467053 GCA_030068235.1 Notoglanidium macrostoma | reverse complement strand
ACAACCGCTCGACTAAGTAAAGAGAAACAACAGTTCATCATTATCCAGTCTCTTTTAAAGTCATAAACATAAAGAAATAAAAAACGAATTAGATGGCGTGTCCAAACTTTTGACTGGTAGCGTATATATATATATATATATATATGTATGTATTCTTATAGAAGGCTTTTTTCCCCTTTTTTCCCAGTCCTCAAACGACGTCCTCCTGAGACGAGCAGTGATCCTTAAGCTAAGTGTTTCTATAGAGTAACGTTTTGCTTCTATTTCGGTTAGAGAAAGCCATCAGCTGTTAGAGACAGCTCCAGACAGCTGGAGTAATTGTTCCCCATGTTGTCTGATTATACCTGTGTCCTCTGAACAGACAGACAACCTTTTAAAACGTTCTCTTGGCTGTCAGCGAAAAATGCTATAAATAAGAAATATGTGGGTCGTAGTGCCACTGTTCTGTGCTACATGATCTAAATCTGAACATAAGCGTGGCCTCGCTTGTCAGCTGGCTGGCTTCCTGAAAAAGACCCAGAAATCTTATTTAGGCCAGACAAGGAAAAACCCTGTGTGGCTTTTTCACAGCAGCTTACGTGGAAGAGAAATAAGAAAACAAAAGCAGTTGTGTGTGTTTCTAAGGCTAAAAAAAGAGCCAAAGGAAGCTTACATGATGTTTTCTACCATCGCAATGTTGAGTTCTTGATTCTGATTGGCCGCAAGGTGGTGGCTAATTTTCTATAACAGCAACTCTGACACTAATAAAGCAAATCACAGGTTTGCGTATAGTAAAGGTGACATATTATTCCCCTTTTGCACAAGTCAACACAGTTCCCTGAGGTCTTAATGAAATGTCTGTGGCCTGCTTTGGTCAAAATTGCACAGGGATAAAGCAGCACAGCTCCCTCCTTACTCTGTCCAAACAGCCTGTTCAGAACGGCCAAATCGAGCTCCCGTTCCTTTAAATAATAATGAGTCACTGCTCGCCCCACCCCCTTCCTCCGTCAACCAATCAGGAAGCATTTTCCTCATGAGGCTTCATGACTTCCCTCTGCTTCTCAACCAGTGAGTGGAGATACTCAGTTGGGAGGTGGTATCATTCTAATGAGCTCCCTTTGTGACATAGTAAAGGGAGTGAAATTTGAATGGCTTGTTGATGCACATGTTTTCTGAAATAAGAAATTCTTATTTCAGAGCTTGTGGGTTCGTAGGCACTCCGGATATCCACGTGTATGTACACAAGCACCGAAAAGGTGAGTTTTTCCATGTTATGACCCCTTTAATATGTTTCTAAATTGTATGGTGGAAGTGCCACATAAACTGATTAGAAACCGTGTAATTGTTGACATGGTGAGGCTTTCTGTAAGATGTTAATTTAACATTTCTGGAAGGAGTCTCCACTGTCTGTGATTTCTAACAGTCCAGCTGTAAACTGACGTTTTCTGACATCATCGGGACTGAGATTGCACTTTGTGGTTTCTCAGTAACACGACAAGCCTATTCTCTTAAAATACATTACAACAATATACACCACATACAAATAAAGTAGAAGCCAATTCTTGGACAGAAATGCATTCAAGGTCACTGATTGCAAAAGTATGCACACCCTTAGAACAACTAATTTAGTATTTTGTTTCACAAGTGATCCGATATGGTCAAAAAACGTTTGCGTTTCCTTTAATCGGTGTCATATGAATATTTTCTAATGACTTTTCTTGCCCACGTTTTATCTTTGTGACCATCTTTAACCTTTTGTATTCCTTCTAAGCCCTCATTTTTTTCCTGAAGTGTCTCTTCTAAATCTAACATATTGCTTGGCAAGTCCGTCCTTTCTTCCTGAGCTCCAGGTTATAACCCCGCAACACACTGCCTTCTTCAAATCAGTGCCAGAGACAGATAGGGTCATGACAAAGATTTGACTTCATACTCTATTTATTAATCTTTTCTCTGTATTTTGGGTTGCTGTCTTGCTGCAGGATGCATCCACATTTGTAGATACTCTGCAAAACAGAAGGGATACAAACTTTTGGTACTTTTGATACAACTGTCCTATATATAATTACTGAATCTATATTCGTGTGTGTGGTTATTTCCTTGGGTGTGTGTGTGTGTGTGTGTGTGAGTGTGTGAGTCCAGTCAGTGTTTTCCACCCCATAGTTTGGGAAGGCAGAATGTGCAAGCTCTGGTTTCTGACAGCTTCCTGCTGGGGTCAAAGTTCATTCCAACCTGCAAAAAGCTGGAAAAACGTTAAAGGTGGTGAAAACAATTCTTTTCTCCCCATGGACACTGAAGTGAAACCAAGCATGTAAAACATTGCATTGAAAAGCCATCTTTAAAAAGAAGGCAGGACGAAGTAGCGACTCGTGGTGAATTTTTAACAACCGCTTTATCTTCGCTGATGAGAAATGGTGGAGGTGGAACACGGATACGCACGTCCCTTCCCCCCATTAGCGGAACAGATAGAATAGCTCGGCTTGGCTGGAAATAAGATTTTCTTTCCCCCCTCCATACTCCAGCAATCCCATTACCCAGCGTGTTTAAACCAACATCATCATCGGCCCTGTCGGGGAGGCTGGTAGGGGGTTCAGATAGACGGATGATTGGTGCTTCCCATCCTGCTAGTTACCTCCTCTGGTTTTGTATCTTATCTCTCCCGGCGTGTCTACACGCACACACACTGCCGTGATTACAAGCACCATTTATTCTGCTCATGCACCGTTGGAAAACTACGTGCTATGGCTCAGAGCCGTGATTCCCGTGTCACCGGAAACTCAAGGTTATATCTTTTATTGACACTGTAGTAAGAACGGAAATGAAGACAAAACATGGAAGATTTATCCATGATCTACATGAGTGTCGTTACACATGTGCAGCTTTCTGGTCAGATTGTGTTTAGCCTCAGTTGTAGCACATTCACCAAGCTGGGTATAAGGAGGAAAGTTTGAGCTCTGATTGATAAGCTAATCCAAAAGTAGTGAAGAAGCAGTTTTTCAGCTGAATGGCCAGACATAATTAAATTCATCAACTGTCATTGAATCAAAGTACAAACTCTACAAAAAGACAGATCACACAACCATAAAATTTGTTTCTTCGAATGAAGCAGCAATAACAGATGGTATCGCTTATCTGTCATTCGGTGTGTTCCAGTGTGCGTGCGTAATAGCTTTATAGCTATAATGTGAACTTATGCTATAAGGCTCGCTCAAATGGCTTCATAAGAGTAATGCTGAATCACTGACGCGTAGTATATATAAATATATATATATATATTTTTTTTTTGCTCTCCCATTCAGTATCATGACCCGCCATCAGTGCTATTAAGCATCAAGAGTTCTGTAAAGGCAGAAGGAAAGTCTTTAATTTTTAACATTCTGAAAAAAAAAAAAAAACATTAAGAAATCGTAAAACTTGCATCTGTCCTAGATTTTATATCCAACATCGGCTTTGGCATTATATCTGATCTTCCTTTCCGGCTCCTCTGTGAGACACTTCTTGGCTTTTTTCTTTTAGTAAAAATCAATATTCCCATTTCACACACACAAACATACTCACTCAGCATGTTCTGGAGTCCTACTGATCATCCTTTATCCTTCCCATGGCCGCTGCTCTCTGTGGCTCTTTCAGCCTTGGAACCCCCACATTCACATTCCTCTCAGGCTATATTTACACCACAGCTTCTTGTGGAGAACACTGCACCATCAAAAACAGAGACTGGCCCAAACGGGATCCAACAGAACCTTGGGTTCTAGTCCCTTTTCCACCAACCGGAGAGTTTGAGACTACTATTTAATTCACTATGAGGTGTGAAAATTCCATTGCTCACGCCAACATGCATGAGATACCTGGATTATTGTGTTTTCTCCCTCCAATTTCTCCCAGTTTGATCTTTTGCCAATTCCCAGTTTGATCCTTTGCCAATTTCCACCCACTATCCAAATTACCTGCCCCCGCTCACACAATAGAATGGGCGGGTTAGAGTACTTCATTGCTGGATTTGTTTTGATAGCTTTCAGGTTCTAACGTTTTAAAGGAGCTTTTCTTTTTTTTTGTAATCCTGCCTAAATATCTTTGGAGAACGCCCACCACTCTTTCATTTGCACTTGTGAATCAGCATCTCCCGTGATTACGCTCACCTGCTTCCTGTTCCTCATGGCAGCCATTAACAAGTTAGCGCACGACTAGGAAAGTGGGACATGCGCTAAGATGTCTGAAAGGTTCGATTAAAAGCCCGGGCTGCTCATGTCTGTCCCAGTTGGAGAGAGATGAACTGTCTGGCGGGAGGTGTGAAGCTCACAGGGAGCAGGAGCGCAATGTAATGAACACAGCGCTGGAGCTGGTGATGTTAGGAGACGGCGCTTGCTCCTGCCATGCTGCGACTACACTCTCTGACATCAGATGATGAGTGATAAATTTAGGATCTTTCTCTACTCAGCACACTCCATCTTGACAGTTCCTGTGTAGGCTGGTGTCACACATGTCTCCTGTTCCCTGTCTTGAGTGTGTGTTCGACAGAAGTGTGTCACAATCTCGGCTTGTGTCACTTCCCCCATCGTCAGGGTGACATCAAACGGAGCCCACTAGCACCTCAGAGGGATTCTTTGTCAGGGACGAACCAGCTAGCTCTAATGCTGCTGTGATGGGGAGAAAAGTCGCTGTGATGCTTTACAAAGCACCAAGTTAGAGATATAAAACACGAGGCTTTGTACTATTGCTTTTTTATACCACGGCACTGTTGAATTCTCAAACTGTTGAATGATTTTTCCATAACAGCAGCTCCTTGTAGTTCTGGCTGCAATGCAAATCGCAGGTTCATATTAATGCACTCGTTCTAATGCGATATCGTTTCTATAGTAACAACTCTTTCTGCTTTATAGCAGCATGTTTTCCGACATGGGCAGATCGTCCGGACAGAGAAGGCTGTATTTTCCAGTTTCTCTAGAAAATGACACGTTGTCTTTTTTCCTTGTTCACTTCAAGAGTGTGAACAAAAAGAGAGGCTTGTGAGGTCTTAAAGTGATAAAACGGTGATAACAGGAACACAGGTGTTCCGCAACACGAAATGTATAAATAGATAAACAGATAAAAAAATACAACAGGTCGGTGTTTAATTACAAAAAACAAAAAAAAAGCAATAAAAAATTGCCATGGAATGGAAGGAAGTAAACCTTTCAGGACATGCTGCTATAGAAAAGAGTCACATGGTATCGGTGGTAGCTCAGTGGTTAAGATGTTTGCGTTCTCATCGGAAGGTTGTGAGTTCAAATCCCAGCACTGATATAAGGCCCATAAACTGCTCAGGCGTATAAAATGAGATAACCGTAAGATTTTTTAAATAAGGGCTTCTGCCAAATACCGTAACTGGTATTGATGACGCTGCTTCATGACAGATGTTTTAAAAATGGCGCTTGTTCTCTCGGAGGTTGTACAAGGGGTCAATACCCTATAGCCCGAAACCTCCATGCTCGATTTGTGGCATCACTACAATACAAAATCCAGGTACTAGATACTCAAGGATATGACATGTTATGCTCTGCACACTGGCCTGGGGGATAATCTGTGCTCCTTTTCTCTGTGTGTCCTTTAATTCGTCTTTCTTCTAAGGTTTGTGCTTGGAGACGGCAATTAAAGGACCTGCGGAGAAGATGCAGCGGCTTGATCCTCACTCGTTCGCTTGCTTCTGTGTTCTGTGAATTACTCTCGACTTCATGGAGTGTGACCAAAAACTTGTTATTGATCTTGAGAAGCTTTATATTTTAGATATTGTTTGTCGGAATTGCACATATTCTTTTTTTTTTGTAGATTATTATTTTTTTAACTTTCTGTAAATATGCCCCTGTTTGTAGGGTTGTAGTGCAGTGCAGGGTTGTTTTTCGTCTCTGCGTTGTGGCTGTGGCGGGGGCTCAGAAAGCAGACTGTCTGCTTGAGGTCTGTTTTCTTTATACATCTGGAAATTACTTTAAACACACTTTCTGTTACATGACCAATCCTAGACTGGGATGTGACGGGTGATTATATAGTGCCAATCAATTCTGCGTTTTCGTAATATTATCAAAAACTCTGTTCACATGTACAGGATTTATTTATTTATTTATTTATTTATTTATTTATTTATTTAGCAGATGAGTCTATATATCATGGTAGTTGTACATAGCTGTAGCAGCTTATTTCTAGCTATTGTGTGTGTGTGTGTGTGTGTGTGTGTGTGTGTGTGTGTGTGTGTGTGTGTGTGTGTGTTGAGCATATGGGCAGATAAGACACCCAGGATAAGAGGTACTCACAGATCTCAAAAACAAAGGGATTAGATGAAAATACAATTTAGGTCACACATGGCTGTGGGTGAAAACGGGATACAGTTCATTTAAATCCCTCAGCGAAGATCCGGGTCAATGGGGGTCACGCTGTTGACCTAAGCAGACTCAAGCTGGGTGTTTTACACATGCACACACACACATAGACACCCTTTATGCAGGAAGAGTTTGGTGAGGGGCATAGCCTGACGATCTGATTTTTATTTTCGATTACATGGTTAGGGTGAAATCATTGTGGTGTAAAATTTAGATCAAGGAATGAACAGAAGCTGGACTTTTTTTTTTTTTTGAATGTTTTTAAAGTTCCCACAGGCCTGAGATTTCTACCAGCGCTCTGAAAAGGAACGACTGTATCTTCAAACTGCAGGGATCTTGCAGTAATATATCTTGTAGATGAGCAAGTTGATGTGTGTTTTATTACAGCGGCAGGGAGAACAAGCACCCAGGCTTCGTTGATAAAGAGCCGATTGGCCAGGAAATCGGCTCCGACCTCCATTTAGTCTGACATGATCCGCTTTGTGGTGTTCTGCACTTGACCCGCACAAAAACAGAAGCTCACACAGGTGTCCTCTTGCACGACACGGCTAAATAGCAGCTGTTACAACACCACTGAGCCTTTTGATGAGGTGCGGCTCAAAGAGAGCGCTAAGTGATGTCACACTCATCACCCCAGCCCATCGCCGCTGTAATTATCCCGTACTCCGCTGCTAATGGATTCTACGATGAAATAGAGGTAGGGACGATGATCATTGGAGTATCATCAGAAGGAGATTATGGTGCTCAAAGATATGGTGAAAGCCTTGAGGGTCAGGGTTGGTGGGATATGAGTACTTACACAAGCTGAACAGATTGAAAAGCCCAAGATTCACATTGCATGTAAGAATGTTTTCTCAACTAAGGAGGAAGATATTATAACAGTATCCGGAATGGTATAATCCAGCATTTCCCAATTTAGTGTTTTACCTGCTTTAAAAGGATACTCCAGAGTGTTTCACCCTCTTCTCTATCTACTGCATCTGCAGACTATATGTAATTGACATAAAAAAAAAACCCCAACAACCCAGAATTTCCCTTTACGTAGAGAAGAACAGAAAACCTTGAAACGCTTGTATAAAGAAAGTCTAAGTGCAATTTACGCACTGCAGATGGAAATGCAACTCCCCAGAAATCTAGGTCTGCATCAGGACCGGGATCATCTAGAACAAAACATAAAAGTCACACAAGTGGAAGGTTTTTAATGTCATGATGAGAATCTTTCAGATATGATGCTTGTAGGATGAAGAAATAGATCACACTCATTAACACGAACCTGGATTGTGACATCATGCACTCATTCATTCATCCTTAGTAACTGCCTGGTCAAGGCTGCAGTGGTTTGTTGGGCCATTAGTTGATATTTGGTATAATAATTGTTTTGGGAAAATATTGAAGATATTTTCTTCAAAAGGTACAAAAAGCCTGTGACACTTGGAAACGGTCCTGCACTCAATCTCGACTTGAGACCAATTATGAACCGGTGTGACGTACCTGAAGCTGAGGAACTGTCAGAGCCAGGATTAACATACCATGCTAACACTGCTGATGTTTCTACCTCTTGTGTGTTTTTTTCTGGGAACTTAGTGGTAGTGCTAATTTAATTCATAAAACGAAACAACAAAAAAAAAAACCTCCTTCCACTTTGGGCCACAATCTCTTTGTGTTTAAATCTGAATCTGAAAGCAAATACATAGATGAATATGTATTATTTATATATCTCACTCATTCACTTTTTCCTGGTCTGGAGTTGAGGTGGGAATCCACACTGGATGGTGGAGGTGAAAGAAAACCGTACAATCCAGAAGAAACCCACACACACCTGTGGAGAACAAGCGAATCTAAATGAAACTGGACCAAGCCAAAGATCGAACCAGGGACCCTGGTGCTCCGAGAGGGCCATTTTTATCTTAGCGATACTTGTAGTGCTGTAACATGGGTGGTATGAAATTGACTCAGTGTATTGATGGATCTTGATGATGCATGCTTGATTTTATTAGAATTTATTACTGATGTTAAAAAATGCTAAGACACACACATATACACTATATATAATGTATTAGCGAGGAAGCTTTAGGTGGTGAAGTCAAATCGCCCAAAGCTCTTTTTCAAAGCAAGGTCTTCTTTCTCACGCTGAAATACATGTCCTCACGGACTTCAACTGCAAATGCGTAAGGTCAATAACAAGTCAATATTTACACCAAATAACTGTGACATATGAGCAGTCCCTTCTGATTCCTCTTCCAGAGGCCTGTGTGACGGCTGAGATGGTGCAGCTGCAGATGCGACACAAATGCCAGGTCTCACATGACCGGAGCGCAGGGACAGAATAAGACAAAATAATCTAGCTCAAGCAGTCAGCTCCATGAGGTACAGACTGACAAACAAGAGCTTCAGGAATTGTAGAGAGAAAAAAAGATAAAGAGGGATAATACCTGATAGTGGGTTTATTAATCATTAAGGAATACACATGTAGAGAAGTAAAGACAAACAATAGTACATGTATTGCAAAGACATCCAGCGTGGGATGAACACAGGGCAGTCTTTATGATTGCAGCAGAAAGTATCAGGTCTAAAGAAGTGAATATCTACAGGACGGCCTTGCGGGACTGTTTACTGCAGCAGAAAGTGATTCACAAGTTAGGGTTAGACATTCTAGACAACTGTTCGCTTCCAACCTGCTGGCAACATTTTAGGGACGAACTACAGTACATATGGCTGTGATGATCAGCTGCCCAAATCCTTGGCCATAAAGCATAAGATTTATAACCCTATTACCTTTCAGTCTCCTCTCAAGGTCGTCTCAGGGAGTTTTGCTTTGCCAATGTTGCCTCTGGCTTGTTAATTATTGATCTAAATCTACATACAGATTTCTGTAACAGTGTCTATTGTTAAATAGAACTTAATCGAATTGAATGCCAATAGTCATATTGGCAAAAAAAAAAAGCATGTTATTTCTGTAGCAGCATTACATTTCTTGACGTTACTGAGAATGTCCTGGTAATACATAAACTTTAACAGATGCAGGAGCTTTCCAGAAAAAGTATATCCTGCCTGGTAGATGTTGTGTGATAGAGGAGAACTAGCTACAGGGGAAGATCCTTGCAAGGAATAAATTGGAAGAAAATGGGTTACTGCGAAAAAAAAAAAATCACTGCCAAAAAGCTCAAAGCATCCAATTTCATTCATTTGTACTTATTCTGATGATGAAAGCATTGTACAAGTATAACATGCCTCGGTTTAACACAATACGTTGTAAAACCAGGCTAGTCAAGAGTAAGACTGAGGCAAGGCCCCAAGCAAGTGTACCAAATGAAATCATCCTTAGTCGACTTACAGTGTAGACCTACACCGCTATCCAGCGATGTTTTATACACTCGGTGTATAATCTCACAACTAATAAACAGCTCTAACCTACAAATTTCTTTATATGTGAAAGAAAATACCAGACTTTCGGCTTATGTAGATATAGGATTCTAGATGCTGAATATGAACCTTGCGCATTGGGAGCTCAGACTATTGATCTGAGTCCTGTATCTCATCTCTCTGGGCCAGGAAAGCTGTCCAACAGTGGTATTGAGGTGATGGAATCCCCTGGGGCTTTTCATATAAGAGATAGTGTGTGTGTGTGTGTGTGTGTGTACAGAATGATATAGAAATGTGCTAAACCACCAGTTTCCTAAACAGGTCCAGCTTAAAATTACACATAATATCTGTGACCAGGAATGCAAAGTCTCAGCAAAATTTCCAGCTGTACTACATCTTAAAAAGCTGAAAGTAAAGGAAAAGGAAGACAGACATTTTTCTCAGTCAAGGTAAAGAAGGTTAACTCGTTTGAGTCTTGAGAAGATTTTTTTTTTTTTCATTGACTTGGACTTGTCTCAGACTTATGTTGTACTGGGAAGTCGGAATTTCGGAATTCCCAGTCGGAAATGTGAACTGGAATGCCCCCTTCGGAAAGCCGGAAGAACCTCTTTAAAATCCAAGATGGCTGCTCCACACATCAACATTAATTGAAAGCTATAATAATAGTGTTTATTAGCGCTTCTGTCGTCCTAGCTCTGACCTAAAGAGCTAAATGCAATGTGACATTATTGTCATTTGTACTTGTACTTGGTCTTAGACATTGCTCTCACTAAATTTGGTCTTGGTCTTATCCAAGACTTGGTAAAATATGTTCATGGTGTGGTTTCTTTTTGCATGCACAAAATTGGACTAGAACTAATTCCTTCTTCTAGAAAACAGCCATTGGTACAATCCATGAATGAAGTCAAGGAGTTTTGGTCTGGAAAAGGATTTGATGGGTTTTGATGTTGAGCTTAATTCCTTAAGACTGTCTTGACTCACTCTTGGTTAGTCCTGGTCTTGGTCTTGTCTTGATCTTGATAAAGGCAGTCTTGTCTACAGGCCTGCCTATTCATTTCTAATTTGCCATATGAGAAATGTATCTTCTGGCACTGCAAGTATTCAATACACAACCCCCTTTTCTGACTCTCCTTCCTTCCATATCTATAACATTTACCTGCCATTCTGATGGTAAATCAGTAGAAACAATATGATTACATATTTAGATTATGTTTATAAAAGCATGTTGATTTGAGACTTTGTAAATTTCTGTTTAATGTTTCCACTACAGCAGAAAAGGTTCTGTACATCTGTACACTGAGCTTACAATTTCCCTTTAAAAATTTTGCTTGCCATAGCTTATTTCTCAGTTATTGATTAGATTTCTTTTCAGTTATTTGCTTTAAAACCAAATCTTGGTAAACTGCAGGCTATTTATTTTAAATGAACTTAAAAATGCTGACATGCTGACTCGCTTTTTCCATCTTCTTCTAAGACTAGCGCAATTTGATGTTAAAAAGATAACCCTGGCAACCGGCTCTGTGACAGATGGAAGAGAGTAAATCTGAACTGTCTGTGGGTCTCAAGGAAGGAATTGGAAAACTGTGACTTGGATCATAATTCCACGATACAAGACAGATTAGATCGGTCGTTCGTCACGTGGCAGAATGTTTTTTTCATACGTATTAGGAAATTATCCATTTACACATGAAGGTAAATATGTGCTTCAATTTCTATTATAATTGTTGAATTCTTGATCCTGGATGGTCTGAAATTGTTATTTAAGTTTATATTAGAAGCTCTGACAGTAGTTCGGTCTATAAGGAAAAAAGAAATCATATTAATATTACATTAATCCACTCATTTATATTGATCATTTCTATAGTAACAGTCAATTCACTGGGACTTGGTGGATTCTGGATTATGACATAGTACAGTAGTAAGATTTCCACACAAGTCCTAAAAGTAGATAACGAGAAACCAGTTAAACAAATGAGACAAAAATATTATACTTGGTCATTTCTTTATTGAGGAAAATACTACATATCTGTAAGTAGCAAAAGTATGTGATCCTTTGCTTTCATACCCTGTTGTGAAGTAACAACTGCAACAATAACAATAACAATAACTGCACATCAGCTCGGAGGGATTTTAGCCCATTCCTCTGTACAGAACAGCTTCAGCACAGCTGTTGGTGGGTTTCCTTACACGAACTGCTCACACAACATTTCTATAGGATAATGGCCGGGCTGTTCCAAAACATTAACTTTGTTGTTCTTTAAACATTCTTTGTTAGAATGACTTGTGTGCTTAAGGTCTTGTTGCTTGACCAACTTTCTTAAGAGTCAGTTCATGGACAGATGTCCTGGCATTTTTCCTTTAGAATTCGTTGATATAATTCAGAATTCAATTCAATGATGGTAAGCCAGGGACGGCACGGTGGTGCAGTGGTTAGCACTGTCGCCTCACAGCAAGAAGGTCCTGGGTTCGATCCCCGGGTCACCCAGG
>JAQQZR010000033.1:26441407-26451667 GCA_030068235.1 Notoglanidium macrostoma | reverse complement strand
TGTGAATGCGAGCATGTGTGGTTGTTTGTCTGTGTTGGCCCTGTGGTGGACTGGCGACCTGCCCAGGGTGTACCCCGTGAGATTGGCTCCATCTTCCCTGCGACAGAGATGGATAAAGCGTATAGATAATGGAAGGATGGACAGGATGGTAAGCCATCCTGGCTCAGATGCAGCAAAACAGGCCCAAACCATGATACTACCACCTCCATGTTTCACAGATGGGAGAAAGTTCTTATGCTGGAATGCAGTGTTTTTCTTTCAACAAACACAATACTTTTTATTTAAACCAAAACGTTCTATTTAGGTCTCATCTGTCCACAATTTCTTTTTTCCATGTGATGTTTAGCAAATTGTTGATGGGCGGCAATGTTCTTTTTGGAGAGCAGTGGCGTTCTCCTTGCAACCCTACCATGCACACCATGGGTGTTCAATGTTCTGATTGTGAACTCATGAACATTAACATTAACCAATGCTTAGAAGTTATTTTGGGTTCTATTGAGACCTCACAAACTATTACACACATTGCTCTTGCAATGATCTGTGTTGGTGGACCACCCCTGGAGAGGGTAAAAATGATCTTGAATTTCCTCTAGCTGTCTGGAGTGGATTGGTGGAGTCCAAACTCTATAGAGATTGTTTTGTAACCGTTTTCCAGCCTGATAATCATCAACAGCACTTGTTCAGAGGTCCTGAGAAATCTCCTTTGTTCATGCGATGATAATCTTCCAAAAACATATTGTGAATTGATCCATTGAATGAAAACACCTGACTAATTTCACCTTCAAATTAACTGCTAATCCTAGAGGTTCATGTACTTTTACCACTCACAGATATGTAATATTGGGTCATTTTCCTCAATAAATACATGACCAAGTATAATATTTCTCATCAATATCTCACTGGGTTCTCTTTATCCACTTTTAGGACTAAAATCTGATGATGTTTTATGTTAAGGAGTTCACAAAGTTTCAAGCACCATTGTAATTGACAGGAGTAACATTTTTTCACAGACGTTCCATAACATTAAATGTAACTACAAACAGGGAAGAAGAATTGTGTCATTCTTTAATTAATACAAAATAAAACATCTGTGGTACACGAGGAATAAAACAGGTTATTCAGAATGTGCTATTAAAGGAGAATAATCAGCTTTGTGGTGGTAACAATAATTCTGCTATTTGTCATATTACCCTGCCGTTCATTATTGTCCTGGACTCTTTTTTTGCATTTGTAATCTGAAAAAATTAAGAATGCTGTGACATGTGGTTTCTGGATGTACACATCTTTATCCTTTTGTTTTTTTGCTAACCAAAGCCTCATATAGAGACAATAAAAACGAGTGGACACAGAAAAGAGAAATGTCAGATTTAATAAACGTTAGCCTTTCCTTCATATGAAATTGGTTGCAGTTGGAGTGCATTGCTTTGGATTTTTATTTTTTAATAATAACATTGAATGATTTCCCCCCTTTATAAAAGATCACTGTCAGAATCAGGAAAAGTGATTCCAAAGCTGTATGGAGCTGAAAGGCCTGGGGTGTTGGTTAAGCAATTTGCTTTAATTTGGTCAGCAGTATGTATTTTCAGACTAAATGATATGAGCGAATGTAATTTGAGTGAGTGTGAGTGTGGGCTACTTTAATTTCAGAGTTCTTCTTGTTCACAGCGATGATTGGTGACTTGTTAGTGCAGAATTATCGCAGTATTATGGATTTAACCCTGGCTGAGAGCTCGAGCTGTGAGGGACTGACACATTAAATAAAGAAAAGCTGCTCGGCTCTTCAGTTTCTTTACTAAGAAAGTTTGCCTCGTATAACTCAGCTGTGTTGCAAAGGTCAAGGCCTGTTTTTTTTTTTTTTTTTTTTTTTTAACAGGATGCTTGATTAAAATGATGGATATGGATGGTTCAAGAAAACATTGCTTTAAGAAGATTGAAAAAGCCGCAGAACGCTTATACAATTTAATTGTCCGTATTCAGTTGTAGCCACACAAATTAAGCACAGAGCCATTTCAATGCGGTGTGTCTGCGTAATTATCCATTTAACTGTGTAATTCAGCACGTGTTGTAAGTTTACTTAAAAATATATCACAAAAATACCAATTCTGCATTAAAGGTCCACTATGCAGGATTTCTGAGAGTGTCTTGTAGCACAAATGGAGTATATATTCCATAATATATTTATGGAATTCATAAGTATGTTTTCATTGGTGTTTAATTACCTGTAACTATGAATTGTTGTCTTTTTGTAAGCTTGTAAGAATGAGCTCTTTATATTTACATAGGGCGCAGGTCCACCTCTACACAGCCGCCATGTTGTGCCGCTACAGTAGCCCAGAACGGACAAACCTCTACAGAGCACGTCCGTGTTTTGCAGGTTTACAAATGGCAGTGTGACTCTGGAAGAAAGCACCAAAAGGAGATAAGGAAGAAGAATAGGAGTCAGTGTTTGTTGGTGCTGGATAACAAGTTTAATCACCCAAATTTTTTTAAATGGAGGATCATACTTATTATTTTGTACGGAGAAAGCAAGGGGGTGTGAATGTAAGTAATTGAAAGTACGCTATAGACCCCTGATGGCCACCGTAGGTTATAATACATTCTCGGAAAGAGAGCGTTAAGGGAGGGGTGCTCAGGTGGTTGAATCCTACATAGTGGGCCTTTAAAGACCTGTAGACCTTGTGATAGTTCACTACAATTTTGGTGGCCAATATAAATATTTTTTTAATTACATTAGCTAGCTGTATTTAATATTTTTGCTTCTTCATTTATTACTCCAGAATTGTGCCTGGATCCTTGGCTAAGATCTCAAGTTAATGTTATCTTACTGACAACTAGCTATGTCTATGCAGTTCACCCATTTGCACCCTTATTGGAATGACCTAAGCTCTGTGCTAATGTTGCCAGCCAAGGCTTAGCTTAGCTAATGCTCCCTTTTAAAGAGAAGCTATTTGGCTTAAGTTGCTAGCCAGGATCACTAGAAAAAAATGAGGTATATTAGCTACATTGTGTTACACAGTAGCTATACTCCTCTAACACTAGCAACCTTAGGATCGCTGTAATAGTGTAAACAACAACAACAACTAATGTTTTAATGAGCTAAGTAACATTTACATTAGAGCATGTAGCAGCTACCCTTATGCAGCGTGATGCTCAGAAGTTCTCAGTAGTCGCTATTTTAGGAGCTGTGTTCATTCAATATTAAAAGCAAACAGGGTTTTCTGTTTCAAGGACTCATGAAGGAACATACTGTATACACACACATTATATCTATATATGTATAGTGCGTTTCCTGTTGACGGACATTTCAACATTGGACATTTGTCCAAAACGTGCTGATTCTCTATTCTCTGGGAACTTTGTACTATGCTTACCTTTCATTACACTATATACTGTGTCTATATATATATATATATATATATATATATATAGAGAGAGAGAGAGAGAGAGAGAGAGAGAGAGAGAATATGAAGACTACTAGTTTATTTATGTTTTGGGAAATAGAAACAACTAAATTCATAAAAAAATATTGCAGGCAGGTACAAACTAAAATAACAACTGTGTAAGCAGGATTTTAAAAAGTCTCACACATTTCTAGTTGAAGCCAATTATGAACTGAAGCGATGTAACTGAGTTTGAGGAACTGTCAGAGGCAGAATTCACACACACCATGCTGACACTGCTCTTTTCTTTATACTCTTTTCTTATAAAAGAGATTTTCAGAAACAAGTGAAACAAAAATTTTTATCTCCAAATATTCACCAATTTTCACTGCTGGAAAATGTGAAATGTCACACATTAACTTGTGTAGCATTCAGGAACCTGCATTTTTCACTTGTAAATATGACTTTGACAGCCGTTGAAGTGCAATTTCCAAGAAGGAAAATTAGTATCTCTGAGTTTCTGACACCACTCGATTGCTGCCTAACTACAGGGTGGAAACTGGGAATGAATGATTTGGAGAGCAAATAGCTTCTGTCTTTCTATTTTTACCTTGGTGCAAATAGCCTCTGCTTGCCTAATTATATATATATATATATATATATATATATATATGTACTGTATATATATATATATATATATATATATATATATATATATATATGGCAATTTAAATTCATATATATATTTTTTTCCTTGTAAATGCATGTTTCTTTCCATGTTTCCTTTTCATTCTTTCCTCAGACTGTGGAAAATTGGAAACCCACAATGTTACACATAATAAAACCCTTCACCATAAACTTTAAAACCTTCCTTCCTGTGTACTAGTTTATAAAGCTGCACTGTTTAACTACACTACATGGCCTGTACACTACAGTCACTGTACTGCTTATTACGGGTGCAGCATAATGGTAGTGTTATCGGAAAACAGCACAAAGAAGAAGGTGCCCTTAATTCGCCGTCTCTTGTGAGATATAATGAGTTTAATAAGGCTGTTTGTGTAAGCAGACCCCTTTCCCCTCTTCCTGACTCTACAGGGAGCTTTTCAAGGCCCGGGCTAACTGCTGCTCCAGTGTCCATTAATGAGAAGTGCGAAATAAATACACATAGCAATACAGACGTATCAAAGTAAATCAGGTTTTCAAGAATTAACGAGCCTTTCACTGCTACTGCAATTTCTGTATTGGCACATTAGAATTAATCACTAGAGAGTTATGAATAGTTTTGTTCAAAATCTGCTCGCATAGAAAAGCTCTGAATCGATTAATTAATGAAGCAGGTGGTGAAAGTGTAGTGCTCAAACGTACAATTCATCATCCAGCCACAAAGCGTATTGACAAGGGTCATTAACTTAGTAAATGAGATTATTTCATCAATTGCATCCACATGCATACACTTACCTCACAGTGTATAAATCAACACACTATTTTAGACAAATTATATGAATGAAAAATGGGAATTGGACCAAATTACTCTCACAGAGAGGTTTTTAACTGGAGGCTATGCTCAAGAATCAGCATGGTCCTTATACCATCAGGCTGATGGATCTAAAGTACAAACCTCTGTTTATTTTTTATTTTTTTCCTGCCTTTTCTATACTTTCTCTTCTGTGGCCTTTATCACCTGAAACTTGGTGTGAGTCAAATGTACTGTATTTGTGCTTGACCCAACAGTGCTGGTTAAGTGGCTCTGGCAGATTTCTTCACTGGTGCCCAATCGTCCATGTCAAGGGTACGAGGAAGTTTTGTTGTGGCTCTTTTCTGAGCCTGCTTCTGCCCACGAGGGCCTGCAGCGGCACCGAAGCTGATAGATGGTGGAGAAGTTTACTGTGCAGTAGTGTTGGGAGGATAATGGAGCGCAGCGGATAAGAGGCTTACTGAAAACTCTGAGATGTGGGTGGTGGATGACAAAATGGATGCAGAAGTCAAAGGAAGAAAAAACAAGCCCTGGGGAAATCGGCAGCCCTGTGATGGGGAAGAGCTGGTCACAAGAGGTCTCAGTTTGACACAACAGATCAGAGGAAAAAGGGTGCCACACCATTTTTCAACCAGAAAGCCACACAGAACAAACAGCTTCATCCAAAACAACTTTTTCCAGCTGCCTTAAACATAAAAGTGCTTTATTATAGCACTAAACATCTGACATTCTCTTAGATGTATACATCAGGACAGGGATACCAAGGGACCAAACCAAAAAGTCATGCGAGCAGGCATTTTTACTTTCTTGTGGGCAGTCAGATATGTAACAGAACACAAGAAAGGCCACATTCACTAACATGAGAGTATATTTGGTGCTTGCATGAAGCTGTGTGCTACATTTAGGATCATGGTGATTTAAATGACTAATTTGTTTATATTTTGAGATCTGTATCCAGCTGAGATATTTTTTTTTAGACTGTCTAAAAATACTGCAGGTTGGAACAGGTGGGATTGGCCACAGCTTCTGTGGGAGCAGATGGGAGTGGTCAAATGTTGTGTAAGAGTTGGCAGGATTTGTCAAACTTTTTGTGGGAGTGGGTGGGATCAGACGAAGTTTCTGTGGGAACAGGTAGGACTGGTCAATCTTTTTGTGGGAGTGAGTATGATTAATCAGAATTCCTTTCAGAGTGGGTAGAATTGGTCAAACGTCCTGTGGACAGGTTGGGGACAGTTTCTGAAGGAGTGGGTGGGATTTGTCAAAATTTCTTCAGGAGAGGGTAGGATTTGTCAAACTTTCTCCATGAGCAGGTGGAACTGATCAAACTTTCTGCAGGAGTGGGAGGGATTGATCAAACGTTCTGCAGGAGCAGGTGGGACTGGACGAACTTTCTGTGGGAATGGGGGGGACTGGTCAAACTTTCTGCAGGAGCAGGTGGGATTGGTCAAACTTTCTGCGGAAATGGGGGGATTAGTCAAACTTTCTGCAGGAGTTGGTCGGAGTTGTCACTCTTTCAAGTGGAAACGGTGTAATTTGTCAAACTTTTGGTGGGAGTGGGTGGGATTGGTCAAATTATCTGCATGAGCAGGTGGGATAGGTCACTCATTTTAGTGGAAATTTCTGCAGGAGGGGGTGCGTATGGTTAAAATGATGTATGGGGTGAGTATCAGGTGGAATTAATCAAATGGTCTGCAGGAGTGAAGTGGATTAAAAAAAATACTGTCCCTTGCACACCTCTACTATGTCATTCAAGATGACCAGGATGACAATAATAAAAGAATCTTTTATCACTTTTGTCCCATGTTGCCATGCTTTTAAGTTAGACAAGTCTGTAAAACCATCCTTTCTGTGGGCCCTTGTTACCTGGGTTATGAAGAGCCAGTTGGATGCTCTCAGTGGGTCTGCACTCATCATGAGTTCTAATGAAACCCTCCTAGGTAAGCGAGCCCTTGTTTATTGAGATAGATGGCATTTTCTCTTCTCCTTATTGCTGTTCCTTGGCGCCAAACAGACAATGTAGTTTCATCAGACCTGGAGGACGAAGTGAGGAGTAAGATCTAGCTTAAAGTGGGAGAAGATTTGCTCAGATTAAGAAATACGTCTGACAGAGAAATAAGTCATTTTCAAAGTGGTCTCAGGAGACAAATGAAAAGTAGGCTTTTCCACAATTTCAGATAACACAGAAGTCAGACCAATCATGGGTGAAGTTTGCCCAGTGGAAAAGATACTTTGATGAAGGAGAAAGAAGAAGAAGCAGCAACCTTCATTTGTCAAATATACATTACAACACAGTGGAATAGATTTTTTGCACATCCTAGCTTGTTAGGAAATTTGGGTCAGTCATGATACGGCACTCCAAGAGGAGGTTGGGTTAAGGTCCATGCTCAAGGGCCCAACAGTGGCAGCTTGGCAGTGCTGGAACCCACAACCTTCTGATCAGTAACCCAGAGACTTAACCATTGAGCTAGCACTGGCCCAACACAAGATGTAAAATATATGCTTTTGGGTTTGGTAGTGGTTACTTACACTACGTACTACCAACTTTATCTAGATGAACTTTGACCTACAAATTCACAAATCATGGTTTTGTGAACCAATATGAAACATGAGGGTGGCGGTATGGGCTCTGCTAGGTAAAAGGGTGGCATTTTATCATTTGGGCTGTTAGCACAGAGCCGTCTCATCCAATGAAATGCACTAGGTTTTTGTCATAAAACTTTTTATCTCTTTTTTTTGCTTTTAATCTTGGCACCTATGTACTGCAAAAGTTATATTACAAAGTGTGTTAAAAGTTTTGGAGTTAAAGTATTTTAGGAAGCTGAGGTTGCTTAGCTCTAGAAGCAGCAGGTGGGCTTCCTGTGTTCCTGTGTGTCAAATGCACGGGAATAAAAAAGTGTATAAAAAGATATAAAAGCACTGATGGCTAAGACTTCATTATAGACCACCTCCAAATGTTGCTGCTTCTGGTGTAGTTACAAATTGTAGATGAAATTTCCACTTGGCACTATTTGCCTTGTTTTAACTCATCCAGAAAATGTAACCTTTCAACTCTGGCATTGAAAACTAGGACTGTAAAAATTATCATCAAGGTTCATTGACAAAAATGTCTAATGCCAACTTGGAAACTTGAATATGAATGGAGAAGGTTATCAGAAAGCCATTTCCTCCATTTCCTTTCCATTTAGGTAGCACTCAGTCTTACTGAATGGCAAAAAAGACCTCAGGGCGGTGTGTGGTCAAAAATGTTCTGTGCATAGAGTGTTTAAATAAAATAACATGGGTGGTCAGAATACTATTAAAAGAAAGAGAAAATGAGCTTAATTCACATCATCTTGTTGGGCAAAGCCATGACAGTTTGCAGTTGGTCAAAGGCCTGTGTCAAATTATGTCCTGATCCTCAGCCAGTAGTACAGCATCTGTTTATTTCAGATAAATCTTGTCACTGCTTACCAGCAGCTGTTCATTTTAATTCATCTTAAGCAAACAAATAAAACACTGTTGTGAGGATTCCTCAAACAAACTCACACAATATTTCATTTTTCATTCCCTCGCTTTTTGGAGGCCAATTCAATTTATTAGGAATTTATTTATTATTTTATAACCGTGTCAAAGGTTTGGGTGGTGTTCAGAAAGCAGTACTATTAAACTCATTGGGTAAGAATTATACCAGTTTACTCTAAGCGTCCCCCACTGTCTGTAAACACCCTTTTGTCCTGGACGAGAAGATGTGATTACTAAAATCATGATAGATGCCAGGTGATCTCGCTGGATGAATAGAGGAGAAAACGTTGAGTATGGTGTGTCAGAGATGGTGACACACCTCTTGCTGAGCTGGAAGAACAAAGCTCCAAAGAGGATCGATATCAATTTACTCGGGTTTCTTGGGCTGCCTCAACTTTCTCTCTTAATCTATTTTGCTGCTTGTTAGGCCTCTCGAAAGAAAACCTTTCTTTCCAACGGTTTCCAGTCTTATTGTACAATAGGCTTGGATTCCTGATTATGTGATATAAATATCACTGTCTAACCTTCACTTAAATATGTTAACCAGGATACCAGTTGGACCTAAGTAATGCTGCTTATAAATAAATAAATAAATACATAATGGAACAAACAACCAAATAGTATTTTGGAAGTGGTATGTTTTATTCAGAAGCATGAAAGACAAGGTCTACTATCGAAAACAAGTGGAAAAAAAAAGCAAGAGAGTAGTTTTTATAGTAGATTATAACTGTTTTTAGATTTTCAAGATATTGTTTTTGATTATACATAAATAAAAGCTAATAATCTAATAACTAGCTGTTATTGAGGATAATCAGGGTTCATTTTTTTTTTATTTGTATAATGTGTAACTGTTCCCAATGCAAAGCCACGCCCCATCATGAACCAGCCGACCCATGAACTTATTTGTGAGGATATTTATTTCTTTTTATGCTCATGCCATAGCATGGTAATCAAAACGAGAAAACCCGCTTTCAAATAAATAAAGATCTGCTGCAATCTTCTTGGCTTTTCTCAGCTCATTTTTGCAAATTTAGATTAGATAGAGATAGATAGATAGATTGATAGAGAGAGAGAGAGCGAGAGAGCGAGAGAGAGAGAGAGAGAGATCTAGCTATTTCCTTTCTTTGCCCTGTGCAAATCAAGAAATACTGACAGGCCACATGTTTTGTACAACTATACTGCAATAGTACCCATAGTCCTACATCTTTATCAGGCATAAAATGTTGGAGTGGAAGTTCACAGGAACATAAAGGAAAAACAAAGCACCCAGTGTTAACACCTCATATTTCCTTATAAAATGTAGATTGCCTCAGTGAAGGAATTTTTCAGACCCATTACACAGAAAACGGTAAGGTTCGCTCAACTTTATGTTATTTATTACAATAGAAAACATAAAGAGCTGAATAATAATTAGACATGAAAATCACACTTCAATATTTAACATTTCAAAGTAAATGCAGGCATTATTATGTCAGTATTTGTTACGACTAACACGACTGGTTAGTCTTTACTTGTGAGCAGATTACAATACAAAATCCTAAGTACTTTTTCACTCAACAAAAAAAGACTACTTTCTTGCTATGTCAATAAGGGTGATGATTTTTCAATAATTAACATACCAACCATCTTTTTGTAACATGATCAGGGGTGCATTTCCTGAATGTCACTCATGAGTTCTACCTCAAGCTGTACCTTAACATTAGGATGAGTTTTCCAAAACTTCCTTAGCTAAAGTGGCCAGAGTGGTATAGAGGGATAAAATGTGATACTAAAATCGAGGGAGCAGGGTTCATGTACCCATTTTGCAATAATTGTGTTTAATTGAGGTGGCACGGTGGTGCGGTGGTTAGCACTGTCGCCTCACAGCAAGAAGGTCCTGGGTTCGATCCCCAGGTCACCCAGGGT
>JAQQZR010000033.1:26424200-26439507 GCA_030068235.1 Notoglanidium macrostoma | reverse complement strand
TCCTGCATTGCCTTATTTCTAAAGAACACCACTTTTTCTTATAACACAGTGAAGCAGTCGTTGAATGGAGGGTATAATCAATTCTTGAGCCATCAATGTCAAACAACTCAGCAACATCGCCATTTACAGCCCTTTGCAGTATTGCATACACGAAGCTATCCCTTAAGCAACCTTTTAAGATTCTTTCTAATTTCATCATTTATGTAACAATGATAACATCCCAGTTTCTGTCAAACTCTCATGACCTTCTATTATAACGTTCTATCTGTGTCATGAATGAATCTGTAAAGATTATGAAGAACTTTATTTTTTACATTTTATTTACATAGTACATTTAAACTTGCAATACTATAATACTGTAGTACTATACAAATCCCCTGTAAGCAAGTTGAAATACAAAGCTGATTGTAGCAGAAGGAAAAAGGAGTAGGAGAAAACAAGCAGGCAATGAGTGATTGTCTTCACCTGTTTGCTGTTACCAGCAGCCTACTTATGAACCTTTTCTCAGTAACCAGAGAGACATGGAAGCCTTCTCTTAACTGAGCCAAGAAACAGAACTGTTTGGTTCTTTATCTATTTTGACAACTATTGTATGCAAAAATGCCCAATGGAATGTTTTCTTATTCAGGTAAAGTCTTCAGGACAGATTATTTTCACTCTGTTTCTCAGTAACATGACAAGCTACTTTTATGAATGTCAGGGAATGACTGTTTATTGTTGCTATAACTATGTTATTATGTTACAAGAATGCTAAATTTTAAGGGAATTAATTTTGGTGTGGTAACATTAACTCACAATTCTCACAACAGCTCTACAAAACAAAACTCACAACAGCACAATTCTACAGAGGGGATCTTTTTTTTTTTTTTTTTTTTTTTTACATTTTGTTTTATACCAGTAGATGGAATCTCTTTGTATCCCACATTCAATTGAGCCCTGACTAAAGTCAGACAGCACAGTTCAACAACAGTTGCTCATAGCCCAGTTCTATTTGCCTTATGGAAAGAAACATCATGCCCAGGAATCATAGTGAGTTTGTTATGTGAACGTGTTTGTGCTTCCGTGTTGGACTGTCTGTCACAGAAAGCAAAAGATGCAACATAAGAATTATGACTCATGCTGTCTCTGTAACTCTAGGATACCTTGGTAATATTTTGCCAAACGATGGCTGGTGAAAAAATGACTGCTGATTTTTTTCCATGAAGTACTGTTATGTGACTGTTCTGAAAAGGAGCAACAAGATCGTGTAATCAAACATACACAAGCTAAACACACAGTTATAATGAGTCTGGATTGTACGCTTGCTGTACAGCATAATATTTATGTAGAATAATTCATCATTATCAGCCTGGAAAAAAAAAACACCCAGACACTGGTAAGATCTAAAAAGCAACTTGGGTAAGATCTGTAAGACATGGTAGTACCCAGGCCAATGTCGAGAAAGCTCCCAGTGAGTGCTACATGCATGGCATCCTCCATCCAAGGCAGGCCACTCATTGAGCCAAGCATTAGAACTTTTCTGCTATATTTAATTTCCATTAAAATAAAAACAAAACCAGGTTACCGAATTCCAAATTCTATCCCTGTCTCTTTTCAGACTCCAAATGTCAAATCAAGTACCGTCATTACCGGTATGAAGCATCTCTGCAATGGACCACTCCTCTAATCCATCATCTACGTAACTGAACAATGAAACATCCAAGCACCATTTTCTAGGGCTCAGGCTCGAGAGACAGACAGATGGTGAGATTAATCAGTAATAAACCCTCTGATGAGCATTATTCCCAGATTTATTAATGAGAGCTGTGCACCGGTGCATCTGCGCTGGCTGGTTGATTATTACGCATTCTCCTCCGCACTCTATCGATTAAAATGTTCCGCCATTAGTTTCTTACTCCATTAATTACCACTTCTGGGTGCGTCATTTTCATAAAACTTGTTTAAGGATTATGTTCAGGGCCTGATGTTCATGGTGCTGTAATAAGTGAAGTTATGGATGGCTGGGATCGTGGTCGTTATGTTAGGCCTCAATGAGTTTAGCAGTGTTATTGTGCTTTTCCATGTCATGGAGGTCCTGGTAGAGATGCAGTTAGAGCAGATTAATGAAGATGACAACGTTGTCATTGTCCTCTTCTGAAACAGATTGGAGATGATTCCTCTGAGGAGTTGGAACCTTGGTGTTTCTCGGTCACCTGAGACAAGCCAATTGCATATTGTGAATGACAATTTCAGGGTTACTTCTGTTGCCTGACACCTAACATGCTTTCACACGACCAGTGATTGTATCTTATTGAATTGAGCTGCCACTCACACGATGTCATGAACACATTTGGTTTGTATATTTTATTCTAACAGACCCATCTTTGGTTCTGAGCTGACAAAGACAGTAACTAATCCACTAATGTTTATAGTTACAGTGAATTATGTGGAACATCAAAAACAATAAATTTCCTGATATCACGTATGTATAGGAGCATAATAGCAGCTAAAAACAGTTATTCACTCACTAGCCTCTCTCTTTGTCCCTCTCATGAAGTTAATAAACTTCAAATATGAAGCTTGTCATGTGACCAAGAAATTGGACAGTGTAATCACCTTTCTTAAATACCTTCCTGCGGTGGAAAACATAGTTACAGCCTTATCCCTGACTGACACAGAACTGGCCACTTATTCCAAAAATGTGAAAAAAAGAAAGACTGTGACAAATATTTTTAAGCTAATCAAGCTAAATCACATTTCTGTGTATCTTCATAAAAGGGCCTTATGTCTCATTTCTATTAATACACAGAACACTTTTTCATTTTTGAATTATTAATTATATTTGCTGTAAATGTGCACAATTGTAATCTTTCACTTAAGTAGATTATATTCAGTATATTTTGAGTTGCTACTTCAGCTTTCTGTAGAGTAAGATTTTGATAAAGTACCCACATGTTCACATTATATATTTTTTTCTGTCATTTTTTCACACCTGGTTTAACGGAAGCAGAAGAATAAAAACTTTCTAAAATGAATGAGGTGCTCAGAAAAGGTGTGAGAAATGCTGGAAAAACATTTTTTTTTTTACTTAATGAAAATCCTGATTGAATCATTCTGTCCTATTATTATCCGGATATTTACATACACATTTGGATCTGTCATGATACTCAGGTCAGAGTCAGGATCTGCCAAGATACTCAGGTCGGAGTCAGGATCTGCCATGATAATGGTGTGAGAGTGCATGTCTAGACATTGGGGTCAGAGTGCAGATTTAGCAATGATAAGCTGGAGCAGTTGAGGCTCTTGCCCAAGGGTCCAATAGTAGAAGCTTGGTGGTACGGTGAATGAGCAATGGCAATGTGCTTGTTACATTCCCCTTGCGGTGTCTAGGGGTGAAAGGGAGTAACTGGAGTGATGTGTGATGGTCGATGGCAGAGAAGGACACAGACAACAGCAATATTGTTAAATTAATGCTTTACTATTTCTTTCCACATGTGTATACATATCACAGTAAAGGGACAAGGTAATGGATGAATCAAGATATCAGTAAAAATAACAAACTAGTAGTACAAACTGAGTGGCAATGGTAACATGGTAAAATCATCTAGTACAAAGAAAACAGCATTAATATTTTAAATGGGTACTTGCTGGCCAACTTGCCAACAGTACATAAAGTGAGTAAAAGCAGTGAAGTAAATTAATAGTACTTGTGCTTTGGGTAGAGCTAACCTGAAATGCTGTTTGAACCAACCAAGCTCCAAAGATGGACTACAGATGGTGCATAAGAAATTAAAATAAAATAACACCTACCCTGCCTAACCAGGTCTAACCTAACCAAATGACAGTGGGTGGGACTCACCCCTGAATTGGTGTGTCTATACAGAGTCATACTACTATGGAGAAGTGTAAAGGCAAGCCCAAACTACCTGTTCAGATGGTTCCATTGGTCGAACTGTTACCTGTGAGCTAGTTAGGTTAAAGAAGAAAAAAGCAAGCAAGAAAAAAACACATGCTTTTCTGGCATGTAACCGTGGTGCAATAGTAAGGCTGAATGCTAACTTGCATTGCTTGTACAAGGGGATGGTGTCTTCCAAAAAACATGTAGCTAGCCAGGCTTATAAGTTAATAAGAGACTAATTTAATAGCAAAGTTTACCGTTAATAAAACGTTTCAACTCCAGACTTCGTGAACCATACAAATTGGAATGGACAAGAGCATTGTTGTTAAAAATGTCTCTACAGAGTGTAAGTACAGTTGAGGGTACTTCAAAATCAGGCCTCATTGAGGAAGAGAGGAGTGTGCACTCCCTCCCTCTCCCATCAGTGGGGTGTTATCAGAGCTGACAGCACTGGGTGCATGCTGCTGCTGCCAGATTCTCTTTGTAGTGTTCCTTCTCTCTCTGCACACCACCATCCTCCATACAAACACACACATGCATACATCACACCCACACACATACACACACGGGCTCTGAAATGTTAATGTTGCCTTCTGAAAAACATCAACCTGATGCATATCCGCCCCCTGTTTATGATAATATATACATGTGGAAGGATCGGAGTGGAGGAGAAAACAGGATGGAGAAAGACAACACAGAAGAATTCTGACATCTTTGTGAAACTACAGGAAATAAAAGTATGCTGGGTGAGGATTTAGTTAAAAACAGAGTGCATGGACAAGACGGAGGGCAAGGACAAGCCTATGGGGAGACAATTACGATGAACAGGGTACACTCGTACAAGCATGAAAAGTATTAATATTCTTCAGGTATTTTTCTTGCTACTTTGACACAGATTTGTTTCGTTGAACTGAACCCCTATGGAGTGAACAGTAGTGGTAACACTTTACTTAAGGGCAGTACACATAAGGATACAGGACACTTACTGTAACCTTTCATAACAACCAACATAAACCTACAAAAACATATACAAAAGCTTATTTCAACAGTTATAAACACTCCTTTCATTAACACTGATGTCAATTTGGCATCATACCCGAGTCGACTGAAATACCTTTCTTTTGATGGTACTTATTAGACTGTCTTAGACTTTGTAGCTGTTGAACTGCTGTACCTCCTTGGAGATGCATCGCCATGTCAAAATCTTGTGATCTCTCTGGACAACTCTTAGATCTAACCATCTGTCCGTGAAAGTAATCTTGCGGTAGTTCTGGACAACCAACTATCCTTCTATACTCACATTGCTAAACCTACTTGGTAGTGCAGGTTTTTCCTTTACATCATTAGGAGGATCTGGCCATTGCTATACATAGAGGCCCTCAGGGGCTTGTTTAGTCCCTTGTGGACTAGTCAAGAGTGGACTTGTGCCTCCCACACCTGGCAGGTCTGCCCCTGCATACCATCCAATCCCTGATACTTCTTGTGGCTGTATGACTTGTTTTCAACCTTCCAAGTTCTCCCACACCACCTTATTGTTACACTACCTTGACTGGTTCCCTGTAGCTGCTGCTTGCCTATAAAGCCATAAATCGTTCAGTGCCCACCTAACTTAAAGTATTTATTGCACCCCACTCTGCATCCTGCTCCCAGTGATTCTCTGCAGTGCTCAACTGGACCCACTATCTCTTAGTGTAAAAGGAAGACATACATCAAGACTCTTCACACACTCACACACTCTTCACAACCCATGTGGTGGAATGAACTCCCCTTGGCTGTCCAAACAGCTATCTTTAAAGGAATATAAAGACCTTTTGCCTACACTGGAGGAGGCAGGAGGACCTTTTATCAGAGAGGGAAAGGATAACGTTCAACATGCTACCAGCACCATGGTTCACAGTGGGGATGGCATTCTCGGGGTGATGAGCAGTGTTTCCTCCAAACAAAACATATTGTACATGGGCTGGACTATGACTGTCATGCAGCCGACTGCTCCCGTTGAGCTGTAGATCTCTCCAGCTGCTTTGGAGTGACCCTTGGACGCTTGGCTGTTTCTCTGACTTCCATTTTTACCTGTTCACTGACTTTTTCCCTAGACTAGTCCTTGCTTTTCATGAAGTTTTATGTTCTCTAACAAACTCTGACTCGTGTTATGCCATATAACACCAAATTGCCATCAAAGCTGACAAAGGCAGTCTTTATATCAATTGGTGCCTGTGTTAGTAAGCCTTTATAATTATTTATATTGATTTATGTTATTTGTCATAAAGCTTTGAACCTACAAAACCTATGTAGCTTTGATATAGCCATATGAACAGAACCTTTAGAAGTGTTATTGTATTTCTTCTCTTTGCTTGCTCCCTTTTAGCCTGTTAAAGTGTACAGCAGCACCTGTGGCAACAAACGTACAATCACACACAATTAAATCTCACAAGCCTTTGGAATGCAAACGGAGGTTTAAATAAGGTGTGAGAGATTTCAGTGCTAATCTGCATCATGCTGGATAGGTAATGACGTGGCCTTATTCTGTGCATTTAATGAAGGGAGGTGAAGAAAAATAAAAGCGTGCAGGAAATGAAAAGAGGAGGGACACATGCTACAAAGCCTAACCTTCATAATGGGATCTGTGCTGTTACACAGTAGCTAGAGCATAGCAGTGCTCCATTTTTCCCCCACATTAGATTCAGTAAATATGTAGCAAGAATAACACGTTAATGCTAATTACTTTCTAAATACGAATTTGAACGTGTATTTGCGTGATGTTTTCATATGATGTTTGCATCACAACAGGGTAATAGCTGTTACAGAATGCAATGAAGAAGCTAGGCTGGGGCTAATTTCTGTGAAATTATGTATTCTGAGTGTAATGCGCTCCTAGATTTGATCTATATTTTGGCTGATATTTTTCAGGCACATCTGTAGCACTTCATCATCAGCGATTGACAAGGCATACATGATATACCATTCCCGGTATAGAATATTTACTCTATCATCCTTTGTTTCCCCAAAAACATCTTAGTTTAAAGTAGAACTATTAGCATCCCCAGTACTCGGGGGACACACGGCATGAACCGAGTAGAGAGTAAAAACTTAGGCTACTCTCACATTATAAGGCTTATTGTTCAATTCCGATATTTTGCCAACATTGGATTTGTCTATCGTGACGGTTCACAGTCATAATCACAATTAACCTGTGTTTAACTTTAATGAGAAGGCATCTGTCCTGAAACAGAACGCATGCGCACGTTTTTGGACGAGTTATCTGCATCACCAACAACAACAGACGATTCATGGTATTAAAACCGATAAACTGGACACTCTAGTAGCTAATCTATGCATCAGATTTTGTTCTGGAGGGCAAACAGTTCGTCAGATGTAGCGCTCCATTGTTGTTTTGCAGCGCTGACGCTTTTCAGATGATTTGTGTTACTTCGGTGGAAAATGCTAGCGTAGTGTTATAAATGCTACTGATAGCAGAGAATAAACTCAATCTTAGCAGTCGCCCTCAACCCGACCCAAACCTTGACTCTAAGACTTGAAGCTAAAAGTTAACCCGAAAATCTTAACTTTAAACCTAACATACAACCGCTAAGTAGAATACCTCGGTAGGCAGCACAAATTGCCGGAACACCGTGCTGGTTGATGACAACACGCTCAGTGCATGCGTATAGGAAAGAATGCCACATGAATTCCGTTCTGAGAGTCTCATTCAGGTCGCATTGCTGCAAATCGGAAATTTCTCTGGAAAGTTCATGCACTAGCTGAATCTACTATTAAATACTGAGTACACTGCAGTTACTCCCTGGATTCTTTTTTAGCTAGCTCTTCCGATTAGTAGGAACTAATTTTAACAGCTTAATTTGAGAATGTTTTGTATTAGCAGGTGCAATATAGTAGCTAGTATTAGTTCACCATGTGTTAGCAGGGGCTAATAGCTAGCTAACTACCCGGATGTACTGTAATGAAATACACTGGACTCTTTTTTTGAGCTTCTTGGAGTAGCTAGCTAACAAAGGTTGCTATCTAAAGCGTTAGAATGTTTTTGTCGCTAGAGTAGCTAATATTAGTTAGTCAGTTAATATGTTAGCGAGATGTGGCTAATTGCTAGCTTTCTAAATGCTAGTTCTCACTGTTGATTAGGTGCAAGTTATAACTCCTGTGTAGTTTATTATCAGCCAGAGCTTTAGGTTTTATAATAATAAGTTGCATTTACGTACAGTCGACCTATTTATTTAAAGGTAGCAAGCTAGCAGACATTAAACTAAAGCTTTATTGCTGATTGTCATGGAGGCAAGTTAGTGATCAACTGAAAATGAAAAGTAGAGAGTTCTTATTAGGGGGTTAGTTTTTATGTTGATTCCAGGTGCCTTGTTTCCGTAATAAAGTTAATGTCCGTGTTATGAATGTTCTTTAGTGTGCTCTTACGAAGTTATTTGGATGAAATCGAACAAAATAAATCAACATTCCTCTCCCGAAGTCATTCAAATTTCTCATGAGATTAGGCTTAGCGAACATCCAGTGCCAGTCTTCCGTTATGTCAGTTTATATTTATAGAATAGTCAAGATGTGCACCACACACACACACACACACACACACACACACACACACACACACACACACACGCAAGCACACATCCAAGCTGAAAGAGATGCATTTCAGATAAACCAGCATGCCGTGTGCCTGAGCAGGCCTGTGGGGATCTTTGGTAAGAGTGTCATCCTAGGGAAGGAAGGATCTAAATAAGTGTGTCAGCAGCAGACAGACAGCTCTGGATGACAGCAGTCAGATGACACATGTCACATGGCACCAAAATCCAAAAAGAAGAAAGTTCCTGACTGCTGTCGAATGGACAGGGCTGTCACTGGATCACTCAAAAGTGCGAGCGTAATTACAGTGCTATCTCTGATCATGGAGACAGTATGATTATTTTTTGTTGTTGTCGGTGGCAATAAATCCATCGAATGCTGTGTTTTTCTTGCTTACCATGTCTCAAATAAGGAGCGTGTTTGAGAAGGGGGAGGAATTGATTTGCATGCAACTTTGACTAATAAGATTAAGATGCTAGAAGAGAATATAAAGTATAGATTTTTTTTATTATTATTATTTTTTAAAGAAGATATTGTTGTCATTGCAGTTGCTATTTATGAATGACATAGCATGGTAGGTTTTTTTTTTTTTTTTTTTTTAAATCTCTGGATTGATGTTGAGAATTAACATCGTGCAGTTTTGTACTAAATGAATCAGCTCATTTACTGCTACAATCAAAATATTCATACATAGTTAATTACAGAATCGCTGGTACTCTTAATGAGCATGAAAAAAATGCTGTGTAAAATAAATAATCCAATCCTATTCATGCCGGATTAGTTGTACATGACGAGGTGGGATAATGTAATTTTAGTGGAATATCTCTGAGATTTTAGTCAATAGAAAGAACCCCAGGTAGTATACACTATATGGCCAAAAGTTTATGGACACCTGACCATCACACCCATATGTAGGTCTTCCCTAACCTGTTGCCACAAAGTTTGAAGCACACGATTGTATAAGGTCTTATAATTGTACAGAATGTCTTTGCATGCTGTAGCCTTACGGTTTCCCTTTACTGGAACTAAGAGGCCCAAATCTGTTTCAGCATGACAACGCCGCTGTGCACAAAGCAGCTCCATGAAGACATAGTATGTTAAGGTTGGAGTGGAAAATCTTGAGTGTCCTGCATGTCACATGTCGGTGTGAAGGTCAGGTGTCCACAAACTTTTGCCCATATAGTGTTTCCCCGATCTAAATTGATAGTTTGGTCAAAATTCCATTACATTCTTTTGGAAAAGAGGTTTTATCCTTTATCTTAAGTATTTAATTCATTGATGGGATGAACATTGATTAAAGCAAATGTATTATTATTATTATTATTATTATTATTATTATTGAAGTTGATAGATGTGTTAGTTACTTTGTTAGTGTATCCAGAGGTTTCTTTGCTGAAAGCCTTCTCTTTGGAGAAAGATTTAATCGCAAATATTTCTCCTAAGAATAATTAAATAAATGAATAAATAAATAAATGAATGAATGAATGAATGAATGAATGAATAAGAAAGTTTACTGGTTAAATTATTGAGTCAATTGGTTATTTCTTGTTGCACAAAAAAAGTCAAGTCTCCAAATACAATTTTAAATGATTAAACATATTAGCATAAAGCACACACACACGCGCACACACACACACACACACACACACACACACACACACAGTATAATAAACTTACAGATGCTAGCCTATAAAAATACACTGGTCTAATTTTCTCCAAGTATATTTCAACATGATATTACATGAAACGTTATCTGCACATCTCTCCAGATATACATGAATATGCTTGTAGTGAACTGAAGGCTTTGAATGTTTGAATGAACCTGACAAAACATTAACTTGGCAGATCTGAGAACAGATCTTAAGCGGGCATCTTCTTTTATTTCCAGTTTCCAGTTTTTGCTGTCTAGAAGAAAATGTAGAGACAATGAGATCTCAGATCTCTTTTTATTGATTTATTTAGTTTTTCCATGCACGGTGCATAAATGCTGAAATACACATAGGAGGGAAAAATCTTCTAAGAATTAATTAAATTATGAAATGTTATGACAGTGATGACAGAGTTAGAGTTAGCATCTGTACCTTTTCTTACGGCTGAATTAACATGAAATCTAACAGACTCTAAGCCCATCGCCCTCGTTTGATTGAGCTCAGACAAGTCTTTCATGAGACCAAAGAGTGTGAAGAGGGATATATATATATATATATATATAGAGAGAGAGAGAGAGAGAGAAGAAAAGCAAGATGCAAAGACAGACAGAGAAGAGAAATTGAAAAAGAAAGGAAGAGAGAGAAGGAGGAAGGGAGGGAGACGAGAGTGAAATGGAGGATTACAGCCCATGAATAGACGACTTGTCGTTTCCTAAGCTGATGTTTTTCATTTGGGATCTGTGTGAGGCTGAAACTTAAGTGAGATGTATTATTCCTCCCAGCTCACACCTCTGCTCGAGGCCTTGCTTTCAATTATGGAAGAAGCAGAGGAGTGGAGTGGGAGAGAAAGCATGAAGAAAAGTCTTTTCTCCAAAGGTGAGGATGCACACACACACACACACACACACAAATCTTACAATCCTTGTGAGAGCCTTTATTAATGCCTAAATCTAACCCTAGCCTTAACCTCAGTAATGAAAAGGAAAATTTACGTCTTATTCATTTTTATACATTTTTGTTTAAAAGAAAAAAAACCCTCTTCTCTTGTGAGGACCATCCAAATGTGCCCACACGGCTATTCTTGTGTGGACATAAGGGTATAAACACACGCACACACACACACACACACACGCACACCCTTAATATGCTTTTCTTAATATGCTTTTCCACATGTCACAATCTTTGCCTCCGACTCCAAATAAGGCAGCACGGTGTAATTCACAAGCCAGTTCCGTGCAGATAATTAAACACATTAGCACACCGCCTGTTGTGTTAGCACTCACATGAGCTACGGTGAAGAAAAGCTAGACTAAAACAATACGAGCAGCTGCGTCTCACCCTGCTGTCACGTGGAGTGAAGTTCATTCTCCTTTCCTTTTTTTTCCTTTACCGTCAAATGCACGTGCCTTGAACACACCACTCGTTCAGCCTACTGCTATGAACAAACAAACCACGACAACATCTCAAATACAGGAAGTTCTGCTGCTATGGACGGTCACACAGGGACACTCTAAAAAGCAAAGTCTTCACCTTGTTTCAGTGTTTAATCTCACCTGAATGCTGTAGATTTGTACCTCAGAGCTGCTGCTGTAATCATAAATACTGTCCTGCTCTTCCCAGGACTTATTCACAATCCTCTCCTCCTTTCACACTTACATCTGTTTGTCTTTACTCTTCTACACCTGTATACTGTAATGATTTAGAATCCGGTGTCACCTATGACAGGGCCCGTTCCCTTTAGAGTCTGGCTCCTCTTGGAGTTTTTCCTCACTACATTCACCTCTAACTTGCTCATTAGTGATCTAGATCAAGATATCCTTAAAACTGCTTTCTGACAAAAAGACTGATTTATAGTTTTAAAATGTTTTCATTGCACAAACTAGGCTAAAAATCATGCGTACGTGCGTATGCTTATAAACGCCAAGCAGCTGTAAACTCCCGACTGTGTTCACTGAACAGCTGATTTATGTTTGTCAGACTCACAAAACTAAAAAAAAAAATAAAAGCAAAGCGCACAGAGTGGGAAATGTGAAAATGTGAAAGCGTGCCTATTAAATGCGACCCGTGCTAAATTTTCCAGTAACGCAAGCTCATCCAGTGCAGTGCGTCAGCTACCATAGACACACACTAACTCATCCGGCATTTACGGGGCTGCGTTACTTTTGTCTTAGTTGAATAATATTTGTCTTAACTTACGGATTAGTTTGGAATCGCTTTCTTTCCAGTTATTAATATGACTTGAGTATCAGAACATTTTCATTAAATTAGTACTTTAAACGTGACAGTGGAATCTGTATATAAAATCACATCAACAATTATACGATTTGAAGCAGATCGACTATTAGTGGCTCTACTTATAAGGACATTTATAGAAATTTGGAAGTGACCATAGGATAGGAACGTTCTTACCCACTAACTGCTGTACATTTTCACTGATTTATGCGAAAAAAAATTTTTTTTTAAATATAATTATTTGTAGAATCCTACAACTTCTTTTGGAAAGTGTTTAAAGTAAAAACCTGTTTTGAAAGCTATGAACTCTTACAGAAGAACCTTTATTGTTTTTTCTTTTTATGAATATTTATAAAAGCAGGCAGTGTGGAAGAAATAAACATTCTCTCGCTTTTTGTCACACTCTACCTCTTAGCTATTTCTTGATTTTTTTTGGTCCACCTCTCGCTTCTTCACTCCCCCCTGTCTCTCCTTCTTTAGCTATATCTCTCTGTTGTTTCTCTCTGTATCTTTAGCCCTCTCACGGCTGTCAATCACTGCCCCCGCTGTGCGACTGAAAAGAAGAGGTCACACTGCAGTCCAGAGATTTGGCTTCATAAACATGACATGTTATCAATCTAAAATGTTCCCACCGCAGCAAGGAGGACGCTTTAATTTATTTATTTAGCAGCACGGTAATTAGTTTAAGAGCTCAGGAGAGGCCTGTGTGGGCTGCTGTGCAATAGATTCATATTTTCAATCCCCCCCCCCCCTCCCCCAGTCTTTTAAAAGTGTTCATTTTCCTCCAACACATAAAGAGCTAATGTGACAAAAGCAAAGAGTCATGAGTAGCCTACCATTTAAAAAAAATAAATAAATAAAAAATAAATGAGCTAATGCGTTCGAATCCTGCGCAGCCGCCTGACATACGTTTATTTTACAGAGTAAGTGGTATAGTTAGGAGGAATGAATTATGCCTAAAAAGCCTTTTTACAAAAGCCATGCCGACTGCACAGCGCATTGACGATACGCTCCTCCTTCATTTCTCCTCGGAAACAGATCAAGAGATTGAGATGAGACCGGGAAAAAAAAGGGAAAGCCAGGGATTCTGAGTCACACATTAAATAAGTGAACGTTCATTTACACAGGCTTAAACACAGTATTCCTTTTCATCCACTTATGCTTTTGATATGAAAGGATCGCTACTAATGGTACACATGAGTCAGGTTTCAGCGTCAGCGCTGGTATTAGGACAACGCCTCTGTCACTCATAATGACCTCCAGTGAAGACACACTGCAGGTTTTCCAAAGCATAACCTTTCTTTATCATTGGCTCATGCACCGGAGACCTGCTCTCTGTGTGTTTCAGCTTTATATATTACGGGGGTGTAGAGGGGCGGCAGATGGGAACAACAGCAATGAAGCAGGAAAAGGAGATGACTATGCACTCATCAAGAGCTTTTCCTTTTCTGTGACTGAGATAGTTCATCATTGTATACAAGGATGAAGCAAAAGGAAAATACAATTCGCGTTTATTTGTATAGCACTTTGAAAAATCGACAAAGCAGCTTTACAGAAATCCAGATGTGGATTCATATCCCTAATGAACAAACCAGTGACGAGGAAAACCCTCCGAGACAACACGAGGAAGAAACCTTGACTCAGAAGGGAACTCGTCCTCTTCCAGGATACCTGATAGTGGGATTATCAATCATTACAGCAAGCAGGTGCACTGTAGAAGCGTGCACAGGGGGATAATATACAGATTGATGATGGGACTGAATACAAATACATTGCACAGATATTTTTTTAAGAAAGCATGTGATGCAGATTGAAGGCGTACACTCCTGGGCAATATAAATGAGGCAAACCCAATATTAAGCTTTTAATCGCCTCAACAGCAAATCTTTGTCAGGAAAATGTGCAAGAATGAAACAAATAGATAAAGTAAATTGGTGTGGGAGTTTTTCCCTTGATTTCGTTTAAATGTTGAAGGCTTGTCTACTAGGCTTCCCTAGTCCACGTTGTTCCACTCTTCAAACAGGAGAGATTTGGGAACATTCTGAAGTTAGTTTCAGGTTTATATCATTTAAACATTTCAGTCTTTTCATGATTTTCTCTTCGCGCACCAGAAGACTATGTAGGTGAACGTCACTGTTTCCGGCTTTTCCGCCCAACAGTTTCAGCGACCAGCAAAAGAAGGCCGACGTCTCAGGAGCGCTTTTTTACTTCTTGTTCATTTTCTGCCAAGTGATTTTTGCTGCGGCCATTAAAAGCTTCATGTTTTGCGATATTGGGTTTGCCTTGATCCTATGGACAACTGTCAGGTAGATCAATGTAAGTACAGGCTTTTGATTTTATAACAGGCAAACAAAATAATAGATTCATAAAACGAGCCAAAACATGAAGCACGCAACGCATAACGGAATATTGACACATAACACACAATATTGACACTGATTAAAGCACGGGTGTAATCAGAAGGCACGTGTCATGGTCATGTGATCTGGCTGTAGTCTGTAAGGATAATGGGAAATGAAGTCCATATCGTTGAACCCCAGGAAATGCGGGTCGTCACTGAAACCGCCACTGACGTAACAGAAGCAAAATAAATCACACAAGTGGGTAATTATGTTTTTTATTTTCATGCCTACATGACAAGTGGTCAGGTATGAAACAGATATGAAAATGCTCTGAATTACTGATCAGAAGGTGTCTCGCTGCCCTCACCAAGGGTGAGACTGAGCTCCGACCCCAACGCCATAACAAGCTGAGGTATGAAAGATATGGATTTCACTGTACTGTGTATGTACATACTAAATGCGACAACTAAAGGCTTCTTCTTTATAGTGTGAAAGTGAAAAGTGCATTTACTGACCGTAACTGTCTGCTCAGGCTCATGGTGTTTCGAATTACACACGTGGACAAAATTGTTGGTACCCTTCAGTCAATGAAAGAAAAACTCAAAATGGTCACAAAAATAACC
>JAQQZR010000033.1:26411726-26424100 GCA_030068235.1 Notoglanidium macrostoma | reverse complement strand
ACCCTGGGTGACCCGGGGATCGAACCCAGGACCTTCTTGCTGTGAGGCGACAGTGCTAACCACTGCACCACCGTGCAGTACACAGTTTACTGTATTATATAGAGAGAATTACCAAGAAAAAGAATTTTAAACCACATTTAAGAGTACAGCTGGTGTGATATAATGTACCCAAATGAGAAAAACGCAGAGGCAGGTAAAGATCATAAATTGGAGCATAAAGGGAAATGATGATACAGTTTCACAGCAGGGAAAAAGTGAACACACAGAGCATCATACTAGTCATTCAGACAAGGGCTAACTGCCCATCTGGTTGGCCTACACACACACACACACACACACACACACACACACACACACACACCTCTCCTCATCCACATGATTTGTCTGCACTGGGAGAAAGCAGCTGCCTCACCTCCGGTCCTCCTAAGAACTAAATGCTCCACAGGCTCTGGCTTCCTGCAGCTATCAATTTGTCAGAGAGCGAGAGAGCGCGCGCGAGAGAGAGGGAGAGAGAGAGAGAGAGAGAGGGAAAGAGAGACAGAGAGAGAGTTAGACAGGCAGAAAGAGAGACAGATAGCGGAGCTCTTAGCTGGGCCCCTTGCAGAGATGACAGATTCAGCTTTGCACGCACTTACCAGTACTCCACTACTGATCTCCAAAACACCACATTACCCCATTCAGAGTCTCAGACAAGTGGAGCATGACAGCTTCAACACACCTTGAGCTGAACAGGGAAATAAATCAGAAATCAAATATACGAAGGCGTTCATGTCACCCGTCTTTTATGACAGTGTTTATACTGGATTTAAAAAACCCTCCTATAAAACAGAAATATCTCTGACTATCCAAACTAGAGGCAGTCAAGTAGAGCACAGTGGTTATATTTCATGTCTGCATACCTGAAAGAAGTTGCGAATTCTGAATGAACTTTTGAAAATATGTTGGTATTGTTCTGTTATTGAAATGTAATAAAAAGCAAATGTACGCACAAGTGCACAAGTCGTTAACACCTTTTCAGCACGATATCTTAGTAAACTAAATCCAAATGTTTCTCGTATTTCTACTAATCTTTGTCTTATTCTATTGACTGATACTTTTTGTCTTTTCTAGTGATAAATACTTGAAATATGCCTAATGATATTCTAATTGAATAAAACAATTTCAAATATGAAATGAGTGCAATGTCAATAAATAAGCTTACTAATGTTATAATTCTTCTATAATCATCTCATAGCAGGAATCATAAAGAGAACGTACCTGTATTTGAGATCATTTCACAATGTACAATGACATCAGAAGTGAAGTCCTAAATCATGTCATTCGGCAAAACATCCACTCAGAGGTAAAACCGTAACTTTTCCGACATCTTCAGGACAGAGAAGCTTATGCTTTGTGGTTTCATGCTAGCATGACAAGCTGCATTGTTTTGTATGAACTTCAGTCAAGGACATGCAATCATAGAAAATAATCGATTTCAGGTAACATTGAATCTCATTGATTATTCATTATGATGATTATTTTCTCATTGATATCATTGATTATTTTCATCCAGCATCCAACATCTTAACCACTGAGCTACCACTGCTGTAATAATATAATATTTATATAGCATAATTTGTCTTTATTCATGACTAGATGCACCCCACCCCCTTCTATCGCAAGCATAATCTCATTACAGAGCGTACTACAATTATTTAGAATATTTCATGTGACAAATTATTGCATTCATTACCCACCTCGGTTCCTCTAATAGAAATGTCATTGGCCTTAATTAGTTCTGATGTCTAATTACAATGAACCCTCTCTTTAAAAAAACATGGCCAGATGGGACGGCTTGCGGAACAGCAGATAGTTGATACATCCATTCCAGATGTGTCCCTGGATATGGATGCACCTTTCTGTGTGCATTCCTGCCTTGTGCCCAGGGTCTAACATAGCGAACACAGCAACTAGCTCTCAAAAACTGCAGCACTACATTTTCACAAAGTAAACTGACTTCCTGTGCCAACTATCGACCTTGTTATTTAAGCAGTGTCATTTATCTACATTTACAAAGGCTTACTTCCTTATACTTCATAATATTATATAGAAAAACGATACACAGAAGATGTGGTCTGTGAATCTTCCTCTCATATTGCAGATTGCTGTGGTAGTAGAAGTGCTGATTTTATTATTATTATTATTATTATTATTATTATTATTTGTAGTAGTAGTAGTAGTAGTATAGTTATTATTATTCTTAGTAGTAGTAGTAGTATTGTCTATGATTGTATATCTAGATCTCTGTAATTCTCTGAGCGAGAGAGGCAAAAACACACCAAACGACAGAAGAGTGTGGAGATATAAACAGGAGCAGTGTGGATATTGACTGTTATGGTGCATTTTATGATAAGCGCTGAGGATGCACAAGCAGATTCAGTCCAGCTCTTAAATTTAGAGCAGACACATAATGTTCCCTGCCATATGTTCTTTCTTTTTGTGAATCAATATTTGCACAAGGTGCTGCTTTAAACACATGGAAGCTGGCTGGAGGCAGCAGAGAAAATGAAGATCCACAAGAACACAAGAGAAGCCAATTAATCAGGCGCCTGCATCTGAAACGAGCCGAGCTTGAATCCTCCGGGTCTCTAATTAAAAAGCTCCTAGAATTGCCCTTCTTTACCACACCACACGTAGCTCTGCCATATATGAGATGCAACATGCGCTGAATGAACACGCTTCTTAATCCTAATGAAAATGACTGGTTCATACCTGTTTTACACTCTTAAAGCCTGTAGATGGGAGCGAGAAGGTGGTTCAATGCAACCAGCGACATATAACGAAGATCTACACAGTGCTGTTGAATTCTCAGATCTGATTGGTCAGAATCACGGTTCTGTATTAATGCACTCATTTTAATAAGCGGTTGTTTCCATAGTAACAGCTCATTCACAGGGACATGTATAGCGGACATAATCTAAAGCTAATAATAAACAGATAAAAAGCATGTTGGCATTTAAAATCTGGGATATGATTGTGTTAAGCAAGTTATGGAAGGAGCCTCCAGTTGTCCAAGAAAAAAAGAATTATATCCTTTTTTTCTTTGTCTTCTTTCCATCTTAACTTGAAGAGAGGGGGAAAAAGAGAGGCTTGTGAGGGAAAGACTGTTTATTGCTGCTATAAAGTAAGTGATTACAGGAACTAACTTGCTTTGCGAATGTTCCACAACCTTATAAATAACTACGACCGGACAAAAATATGACGATTTATTCGTCAATTAAAAGAATGGCATTGAGATCCTGCTGTTGTAAAGGAGGAATGAAGCTCCTAGGGACATGTGGTTGCAGAGAAATAATCAACTTTTGCACCATGTGGTGAGATCATCCAGGATCGAAGTGCACAAGTAAAGGCTCAGAATAATGAAATAAACCATGCTAAGACTTTTTTTTTTTTTTTTTCAGTTTTTTACAAACACGACAGAGTACAAATGTGTCAACTACTCAACAAGTAACCAAAAACAGCTGCATACAATTCAGGGATCAAGCGAGTGGTGGAAGAGAGAGTGGAGACACAACCAAAACAGAAACAAAAACAAACACATGGCGCATGTTGCCATGGGAACTGAGCAGCAAATGGAGAATCCATGACAAATTTAGTGTGGGAACAGTAACTTTTCTTCTTCACACCACCCCACAGTTGATTGTTTTCCTATAGCAGCATGCCTGAAATGTTTGATTCCTTACATATTTTCTCTTCCTGTATTACATGCATACTCACCACCTTGGCCCTTACACTACATTTTAATTTTTCTTTCTAAATAATAAATATAAGGTCCATGATAAAGTGCATCTGTGGAGAGACCAGGCTGCATTTTCCCGTGATTTATTTTCTACTCATTATAGCAAAACCAGCACTGGGGTTTTTCTGTTCCACACTGTTTCCTTTCTTCCTCCAGTGCTCAGTACCTCTTCAAGAGCAAGATTTATGTTTGCGTCCCATCTCCCCATCTGCATGCTCTGCCACTGATGTGCTGCCTGTGTGATCAAACAGCTGTGTGTGTACAGCAACCAACTGCGAAGGTGTTTAGTCATCCAGGTCAACTTGAACTGTCTAGTATAAAGTCAAGTCAAGGCAAATGGATGCGCTTCTCCACTTACAGCGTTGAGGGAAATTCGCTGGCATTTCAAGAGGTGATGAGATGAAATGTGTAAATATAGCATTATAGATATTGAATTTTGCAGGTGTTCAGTGGGGTGCATATTGCATAGTGGGGTAAATATTAATGGACGTGTGACCACATGATAATAAATCCTTCTGTTTATGAATAGTTATCAGAGACACTTTTACACATCCAGCTTTACATGTAAATATTCCGGAAATTTACAAAGCCTGGGTTACGTGTATGTGAAAATCTGCTCATAAAACACCTTCTTCTTCAATATCCTTCCCATCTATAGTGTTCCTATAGTAGAGTCTTATAGTACTTTTGTTTTACCAATATTTGTGTAGTACTCTATCAATAGTACTTGCAATTATAGCCTATATGTAACTTTACAACACTGTACACATCCTACAAATATTTACCTTGACTTTTCTATAGTTGGTTTATAGTAAGTTACTATAAGATTTCTATAGGAGTGATTTGGAGTTTCTGTGTTACTACAAGAAGATTGATCATTTTGTGTAGTAATCCCGTAATATTACAATAATATTACTAAAGGTTGTTTTTTATGTTTTAATTTTTTTGTAAGGGAGAGCCTGAAAACTACATTTTCTGCTTTTCTAGCTAAGCAGCTTTCAGATCAAATACAGCAAAATTCACCTAACAGGAAAAAAAAATCCCAAATATTCACCGAAGGGGAAAGGACATAAGACGTGAAAGATCATTAAATACCTTTGGTTAAAAATATGGAGCTGCTGATCTCTGTATTCTTACTGTAGGATGGTGTACATCTGGAGAAATAACTGACTGTTATTTCCTTCACTGACTCCTGCTACCATTTTTTAAGGGTGATTTTTTTTTTTTTCCCCCTCTGCCTGCTAGTATTTTCTAGCTAGCAATGTTGGCACCTTTGGAAATGCTCCAGGTAGGCTTACATGTGAGGAAAAGGCAGAATATTGGATGACATTTTATCTATCTATGCAATTAGATACTTTTGTACATTCTGTCTTCTTAGGATATATATATTGTATATATATACTGTATGAAGGTTGGGTATGGAAATAATTTCGGTTTCCCGGAATCTGCCTGCAAGTAGTTCAAATCCATGACTTTAAATCCAGGTCTGTTTTTTGTTTGAAAAAGGTTCCCCACTTCACCAATGTTCCTCTTCATTGCTTTCATTCTGGCGTAGAAGAACCCATTTCAGAGACAGTTCTCTACACTTTGCATCGACCTTGTTGTGAGACGTCACTGCCTAACTGTCTCTTTTTTTTGTTGTATCTCTTCTGCAATGGCTGACATGTGTCATTTTCCACTGTGAAGGCAATTGCCTGGCGCTTGTGTCACCTTCCATCTTCTGGTTCAGCAAACAACACTGTTGGCCCAACTGTTTGACGAATCAGAACAGAATTGTGGGTAGATCAAACTCTTTTTGTTACTGCTTTGATGATCCATTTAATACAGTTTTAGTCTTCTTTGGAGCCTTGACCATTCTCACCTACAGGACTCTATGACAAGTTTTCCGTCTGTTGGACACGTCGAGCCATGTTCCACCAGCATGCGGAGTGAAATTGCTGCAATTTTGAAAAGCCATGCGCGCCCATGTAAGGCAATCGATTTCTGCTCACTGGGGAGTTCAGGACAGCAACTGATGTCAAATGTTCTCAAAAATGAATTCTTTACCGAGCAGCCAGCTTGTCAGAGGAGCCATTGTCGTGGGGAGCAAGGAGCGGAGGTGGGGTGTGGAAGAAGTTCAGCCGAGCAAAGTCGATACGAGTCTGTCAGGCAGCTGCCAATGGCCTGGCTCACAGTGGAGGTTGCCAATTAGCATGCTCCCTTTACACCGCCCACAGAGAGCTGTGGAAAGAACCCGATACACCTGTCAATATTTACTGTTCCAACCAGATGCATAATTCGGTGCCATCTGTTCGAGGTCTGCGTGCACTCAGGGATCTAAGATGGTGACAGTTATAATCACCCCATCCTGATGGGCATAATCAATTCATAGGCTGTGTGTAGCTGAAAAGCAGGCATTCATAATCATTCTACACTCTGACTTTGGTATGAGCCTTGAGGATACTGAGTCTTAATGAATTGTGGAAAGGTACTATTCCAGATGTTACCACCTGCTGGAACTAGTGGGGGTTACAGCCCTGTTACTGATGTTAATATATAATTTATTGATGTTAACATGGTACATTTTATGCAGTTGTCTAGAGGAAATGTCTAGAGGCCTAGGTGGACTGGATTAGCATTACATGTGGAGTTCAGGTAATGTATTTATTGAATTTTATCTCTGAATTATGTCAATCATTCTTATGGACTGAGGATGGTCATGTCTGGAAAGATTATGCTGTATTTTACCTTCTATAAAATTACCAGGAGAAATAACTTCAGGTTAGTATAGTGTATCCCAGTATATCCTGGCTGAATTGATATTGTGGTAAAGATTCTGTTATATCCTGTGAGAAAAGAGTTTCTTTGCGCATTTTCTTCAATTTAATATAGTCCAGGAAGTGCTCAGTCTTTTCTCGCTAGTCTCCTGCTGAAACCAAAATAAAACCAAGTATTGTCTGGGGTTGAAACTCAGAACAATAAAATATAGACAGTGTTTAAAAGGATGTGTCAGAGTCACGGGGGCAGTCCACGTACATGTCATGGTCATGTGACCTAAAACAGGTAGTTATGATAAAGCTCAAAACAAACTGTTTGCATTCAAATGCGATTTTAGCGTGATGTACATTGTGAAGACACTCCCAACACTTTGATTTATACAGAGATCGCTTATCCCATGCAGAACATTTATAATCATTACGCCATCGTCATGAAATATTATTTAGCCCTTTGGCTTGTGCATTTTTACTTGAAGTTGAACCAAGATTTTGTATGCTTGGCTCGTTTTCTTTAGTGAACATGAAAAAGGACGGAGGTACTTCGTGTACAGGTTATCTTCGGGTCATTTTGATCAGATTACAGACTGTAACATTTTAGCGGTGAGAAATCATTTGACACCAACCGCTTTTTGCAAAAATAAAACACTCAACTCAAATAAAACAACATTAACTCTGTTACATTAGAAGCATTCCCCAGGCATTGGAAGTGGTTTTGCGACTGCTCCAGAAAAACATAGATCTTTTAAAGGTTGGTAATTTCAAATATTATGATCTGTCTCAGCTGCATAAAGTCAATATAACCTGTGAACAGAACACAAGACCTAACAGACATATGGCTGAACATTTTATCCTGTCCAAACAGTATTTCAGTATTAGTTCAACACTCGGTCCAACTGCTGTTACATGTTTTACTGCCTTTCCCCATCATTCGTGGCATAAAAGTCCTGGGTTCATGCTGTCATCTCTGTTTATTTTAAAGAAGCACATCAGAGGGACTTCAAAGAACCCAGTGATCTCGGCACATGAACCTTATGAAGTAAAAAAAAAGATTTCAGCTGCGGTCATATCCTAGTGAAAGATCCTTGGTAATGATCTAAAGCAGAGTGAGGTTTGGATAACCTTCGTGCCGTTATATTTTCAACAACTCTATTATCTGAAGTGCCTTTACCTGCAGCAGAGATAAAAAAGATTAAAGTAGGCCCCTCTAATAGTGCCATAACACCGTAGTACATCACTGACGTATAGAAATACTTCAAAGGTCTAGTTCGCGCTGGTAAATCTCCGATAGAACATCAAAACCCTCTCCTAAGTGCACATTCAACATTTATAATGGTGAGTCTCCAGGTTTTCGTCTTGGGTTTAATGTAGTTTTGAGTCATGTATACATAAATATAGATGTTACACATGCTAGTAGAAGAATGATGGAGCTCATGCTTGCTTTTTTTTGTAAGTTTGGGTCGAGTGGCAGAGTGAACATCCAGGGGATTAGGGCTTGTATAATGTGCTGTATCGATTTTCTATCCTGAATGGCATAAGTAAACATAACCATACCTGATCTTGTTTCCTAATGGCTAAAGCGGGATTGGCTGAAGGCCAAGTAATGGGCTCTACTGGTTTCCATTAAAAGTTGCTCCATTAGAATTAAATGGTATCTAATAGCTTTTTGACCAGTGGTTAATGGTTGAACCTTTAAACACTTGAATTCCTAATCATTTTTTTTTCACTCATTAAGATTTTCTTGAACACATTACATTCATTGCTTCACCTTCTTCACCGTCAGGGATGAAGAAAATCCAGAGTCTATCCTGGGAACACTGGGCATGAGGCGGGAATACACCCTGAAACAGACACCCCTGCACACAGAAATAATTTACACCCGGGGCAATTTAGTGTCTCCAACCCACCTACATGTTCTTTTAGAGGTGGAAGGAGACCAGAGAACCAAAACGAACCACTGCTGACACAGAGAGAACAAACAGACCTCCACATAGACAGTAATCTGAGCTAAGGATCGACCCAGGGACCCTGGAGCTGTGAGGCTGGAAGCTACCGGCTTATTTCCATTACAGCGCTTTCATTTCTCTAAAGGACACTGTTAAAAATTTCCTAGATGGGTTCTAATGATGATAATTTCACACACAGTATGTGACATTGTGGGTCCTTTTCATAACCTAATCCTTTTCATAATTTGTGATTGGTGTTGTTCCTAAGTGAGCATGCTGGTCAGGCTTGGAGTCTATCCATGAGGCATGAATACATTCCATCCATCGCAGGATACCACACACACACTCAGTCACATCTACAGGCAATTAAGTGCAACCTAGAGCATGTTTTTGGGCAGTGGAAGGAAACCAGAGAACATATGAAAGACAGACAGACAGGAACTCGAGCTCAGGAGCGAACCCGGGTCTCTGGAGTTGTAAGGGACGTACTACAGAAAATTAGAATTAAGCCGAACTTCATTAGCTACAGTCATTCACCCCCTACGTCTTAATGAAAGTTTTATGCATTCGCTCTGAAAGACTGCAGTCTAAAACATCACCATGTTCTTGCCTATAATTTATGATCTCAGTGTTGTAAGTTTTTCCCATTTCATTTTGGAACACTTTTCCCGGCTCAGCTCCCCACTATCACAACAACTACAAACTGGGAAGGATAAAGGCTAGTCCCTGCTTCATTTCAGACCCACAAAGCCACGACATCTTCTTAAACAGCTGCTCAAGATGCACTACAGGCCAGAAGTTTGGCCCCGCCCTCGGATTGAAATATAATTAAATAAATAAATAAATAAATAAACGACACCCAGCTTTGTCAAACGTCTATTGCAAGAAAATATTAGTACTTTAATACTTAACACGATTGTAACTGACTGGTTTTCAGTATTTTATAGCTTGTAGTAACACATTATTTAGCCACAAAGGTACAGTCTTTAGTGCGTTGCTCATTCACTGTGTGTTAGAATTCTATTTAATAATGTCAGAACTTGATTGGCTCTTGGCCTCTTTGGATTGGGTCTCATTTATTTATTTTTTTTAAAACCAAGCGTGCGCCAAAAACGTCTGGCCTGTAGTGTATATTTCAATTGAAAACACTCAGGGGAAAGAGCTATCAACCCTCTTCGCGTACGCAAGCTCACAGCTGCCTACGATTTTGCTGCTGTCGCTCTGACCAGCAGGAGAAAGAGTATGCCGTCCATCCCAGACAGAAGGCACAGATAATTTTGCCGTCTTGGACTCCTGGACACATATGGCTGTGGCATCACCAGGATTCAAACTTCTGATTTCAAACTCAGCAGATGTTTCACTCACCAGAATAATAACATCTTAATAACTTCTGTCATTTACTTCCTGGTTTTAGAATATATACGTAATTCAAGGACTGTGAAACATTGCAAAGTGTTGCCAGTCCCCTTGTTTATCTTATCTTAGGCTTACTGTCTGACCTTGTTGAACTTGATATTGATTTTGTTTGTTTTGACCTCTGCCTTATCATTGTGGATATTTGGATTCTTATTTCACTTTTCTTGCTGCGAACCTTAAAACCTTTTGCAAATGAATCCCCATGCGGCTTCAATTCAGTTCCTTTGTACCCCAGATAAAACCGTAATATATATATACACTTTCAGACATCTGTCTAATGCCTGTCAGATACACTCTCATTCTAACCAGCATTTCAATCCTCACCAAGTCGTTTCATCAAAACGCAATGCTGTGTTTTTTTGTAACATTCACAATCTTTTTGTCACTTGCGCGTGACGCATGAACTTCAAGCAGACCCGTTTAAATTACACACTCCCACGCATAATCTTCAGCAGTCATTGTGCATCCGGTATCTGCAGAGCAAAGTGTTTCTCATGTGGTACGTGAAAACCACAACAACAACAACGAAAACACATTGTTTGTTCAGAATGAATTATAAATTACAGCTATGTGTATTATAATTACAGCTGCCATAGTCCTCAGACCTTCATCCACATCCCGGAGCGAGCGCACAGCGGAAACTTCAGATTCTTGCAGGTTACAGTCTAATTAGCTATTTGTTCTTTTGTGCATACACACTTCTGTATACCAGTGTGTGACAAATACTGTCATACAATGTGTTTTTCCAAGTCTCTGGACCTGGAAAATGTTTACGGCATAATTTCTTTGAAAAAAAAAGTTTTCTTTAGAGCAGTTACTGGTGACTGAACATGAGGCCCGTGTGCGTTTAGAGACTGGGGAAAGTCTGTGCTTGATTGCCTGTAGTGTCAGTCATACAGCTTCTTCCTGTGAAAGTAGGCAGTTTCTGGCCATGCTTACTGATGAAACGCAACAGAGTCTCTAGTGACAGCTAGTGCACGAGCTCCAGTTCCACAGATAAGCGGTTAGTAAACAGGACCGAAATGGAAATGGATTTCGATTTAATTTTCAAAGTATCTTTATTTTAAACATTTTTTTTTTTTCTGAGTAGTTCGGGAAAACCTGTCAGATGTAGCTGTGGGTAAAATCAGGAATACAGCTAAAATGATGAAAAGTCAGAGGGGTTTTTTTTTGTGTGTGGATATTATATTCTGATACTTATATAAAAATATAAAATAAATAAATATAAATATATGTAAATATATTTCACCAAATTTTATTTAGGCTACGTTCTAACCTTGGCATCTTACTGCAAAGATGACTAAAACCTCACTAGTTAAGTGGGATTTATTCACATGGTAAACATTACACTTTAATCAAGGTCTAGGACAGCCGTGTGCTGTAGTGAAACAGGCAAAATCCTAATCAGTTCAGTTTGTAATCAGATTCCGGCTGTCAAAACGACCGCTCCGTCACATCAACATGAACAACGAAAGAAAGAAGAGCGTTAGCACGCTTGGTACAGACAACAGCACAGTTTTAAAATGACTTCATAAAAATAAATTGACCCAGATGTGAGTGAATGACTCAGCAATTATTTGTTAGCATGTACAGAAATCGGCAGAAAACAGATCACGACGAGGCTCATGTTTAAACGCCTCGAGTGACTTTGACTTCAGGTGTCCAGATGGAGAAAGATGTGGTTAAAATGATGATAATGTTAATCAAAATGAGAACTCATTTCAAATCGTAAACACACAATTTTTTTTTGCAGTTTGGCAATAACATTGTTTTTCAATTAGCTGGTTAGGTTTGAAGGTAGAGGTACGTGTGCTTTATTATTCTTCCCTTTCATCTTTAACCAGACTTTAAAATGCTTGGTGATGTAATGAGATACATGCAAAAGAGAAGCACTTCAGTTCAGGGAAACATAGTAGCAAAATGTCAGTATTTTACTACAAAGTGTTTTCCAAGGCCACACATATCATCAATTTGATTTAAATAGCAAGTGAGAGCAAATGGAGCATTCTGTTTGAAATTAGATCTATGCGCTAAGTTGATTTTTAATATTTTTTTCGACTCAGAATCACCTGTGTCTTCCAGAGAGCCGTGTGCAAGCATGTGTGTGTGTGTGTGTGTGTGTGTGTGTGTGTGTGTGTGTGTGTGTGTGTGTGTGATCCAAACACATTCTGTTCTCTGAGATACCAAGTTTTCACTTGACAAATGAGATGACAATAGCACAGTTCACATAACACTGAATACATACAGAGTGACCTTGAACCTGTATTACAGCCATGAAAACACACACACACACACACACACACACACACACCAGATAGAGTAACACCAGATAGGTGAATGAGGATGAGGTTTTGTCCTTCAGCTGGTGTTTAATTTCATCCTCCATCCTCCTCTAATCCATCATCTTAATTCAATTCAATTCAATTTTATTTGTATAGCGCTTTTAACAACAGACATTGTCTCAAAGCAGCTTCACAAAAG
>JAQQZR010000033.1:26400768-26411626 GCA_030068235.1 Notoglanidium macrostoma | reverse complement strand
ACGCCGTCCTCAGAGGATCTTCTGGGTCATCAAAGTGAATATTAAAGTCTCCAACAATCAATGCTTTATCTAAGGAGCATCTTACCCTCTTTCATTACAGTAAACTAGTTTTATGAAACGTACACACTGTAATGATTGCCGTCTGTGTGCTTAAAATGTTCATTAAACCTTTTAACTTCTAAATTTCACAGATGTTTTATGCCTGAATTTCTCTTTTCTTCTACAGGAACAGGGTTGCCAGATCTTCATTAACTAAGAACAAGTTCAACTCAATAATCTGCAACTCTGAAAGCCTATAAACTGCATTCAGAATTCAATTGTATTTATATAGCACTTTTACAAGACATTGTCACAAAGCAGCTTCACAGAAGAATATAAATTCTGAATATAAATTTAGGAATCTATAAATTTACATTTATACATATCCATAATGAGCAAGCATGTGGTGATGGTGCAAGGAAAAACTCCCAGAGCCGACAAGAGGAAGAACCTTTGAGAGGAACCAGACTCAAAAAGGAACCCATCCTCATTTGGGTCACACTGAATAGTGTGATTACAAATAACATACTTCTATAACTGTATGTTATAGGGTCAAAAAATGTACAGTTGTGTGGTACATAATTCAATATAATTTTAACATAGAGTCTGTTTTGTTTCAGCTGATTCACTGATGGAGATTTGAATGCAATCTGCTATGCCATTGTAACAGAACCGCTCATGTCAACAGCAGTCCAACGTCATCTTCACAGTTCCAGGTGTATGTTGAGGCAGTTCATATGATGCCATCCTCAACAGGAGAAAGTGGTTTCCAAGTGATGACTCGAACCAGGAGTAGGACACCAGGATGGATAAGGCAGGTCCTGAAACCAGAAGGGGTCAGGATCGCTGGTATCTCAGGAGTAGCATGTGCAGCTCGACAGGTAGAGACACAGAGGGGGGTTAAAAGAGAAGAACAGATTGTTAGGTATGCTCATTGTCATGTAAAGTTTAAGAACAGTGCATTTTGTGTGCTGAGTGCAAGCAGGAACTCCGGCATGTCTAGCTACGACAGCATAACTAAAAGGGAGAGCCAGACGGTAACACAGACATGAGGGCCCCCTGGAACATAAAGTGGCCTGCCACTTCACCGTCAACAAACCTGAGTGAATACATGAGAGTGGGGGGCGACAGCATCCATACATCCTAGTTTAAAAAACACTCTATGCCTGAGAACCCTACAGATCTGCTCCTTTGTCTAATAGAAAGCTATTAACAAAAAGCTTGGCTAAATAAATATGTTTTCAGCCTAGACTTAAACACTGAGACTGTGTCTGAGTCCCGAACACTAATTGGAAGGCTGTTCCATAACTGAGGGGCTTTGTAAGAGAAAGATCGGCCCCCTGCTGTAGGCTTCACTATTACAGGTACCAACAAATAGCCTGCACCTTTTGATCTAAGTAGGAGTGGGGGATCATAAAAGATCAGCGAGAGAAGAGAAGAGCAGATACTTAGGTATGCTCATTGTCATGTAATAGACAAGGAGCAGTGTATACTCCGGCAAAGCTAGCTATGACAGCATAACTAAAACGGAGCAAAAAATGGAAAACCCATAATGAATCTAAATACTTATTATACATATAATATGTTTATAAGAAAGCAGCGTTCATTACAAATTATGAAACATTTTTATCCTTCTGGATGTGGTTTGTTAAAATTATGACTCTGTCCTCATACCTGGCTCTCTAAATGGTTTAATATGGATGAAAATAATGTAATTCATATGCTATGGCCTTCACTCTCACCACATCTTAAACCAATTGAGCACCTAAGGGATATTTTGGAGAGATGTGTTAGATCAAAACATCAACCGAAGGAAGAGATGTTGGAAGAACGGTGTTCATCACTCCAGTACAGTGCCAGCGATGTGTAGAATTGATACCAAGGAGCACTGAAGATTTTCTGGAGGCTTACTTATACACTTTATAGTTTTGTCATGTTTCTAAACGGATAATAAATGGTATCAGCATTAATTCACCCTTAACTCCAATCCTGCGTTCACACTAAAAAGGATATCACTTGCCACTTGTTTCACTTGTTGTCTCTTGTGGGCGTGGCCTGTCCAGCATTTTCTTCCAATGTGAAATGGTAGCAGCCAAAATGTATAGCATACACCCACTTTACAATGTATACACATCACTATAGTTTAAAGTGTATTTAAATTTAATTTAAATGCTCTGCTTTGCACTAGCTTTGTTGGCAGACTAGCAAAGCAAGCTAGCTGTCGTTGTTCATATAATGCAGATACAGTACACACACACGCACACGCACACACACCAGAGGCATCAATGTGCTCTGCTGCTTCCTGCCAGTATCTTTATTTTTCTTTGTAATGTCTCTAGGCTTGTGTAATGAGAGGTTATACATGACAGGACAAGCTAATTGTTTAGGTTTGTTGCTTATTGCCTCACACGTAGTTTGCATGTAATTGAGAAAATGTTGCTTTGTCAATTCAATTCTGCTTCGGAGTTATGCAAATACTCAGAAAATGCAACATGCCTCTTGCTAGCATGAACATATGGCAACCGTTGTATCCTTTTTTTATATATGTCATCATGTATATAAATGTTAAATTAACCTCTGACACGAGAAGAGAATAAAACCTGGTCGCAGTGATTGATTTTCATGAAAAAAAAAAAAGAAAACTGGATCTGGTAAAACTGCTCAAAGGACTTCTAGTTCGTCTAAAGCGCTCATCTCCCATGTCTTCAAAGCTCAGAGCTACTGTATCATGCAGCCCGAATACAGGAAGTGAGCCAAGCCTAAGGGCAACACCACGACAAGCCCCTCTATCTATAAAATGCAAAAGGAAAAGAGAGTGCAGAGTGATTTCAGAAGCTGCTGTGAGGCTTGTGGACAGGTAGAGGTCCACTTTAAACACACTGCTGTCAAACTAAATGATAGCCTGGGGAAAGACAAACTGCAGGAGGCTCCTGCTATGTACACTCATAAAGCAATTCATAAAAATGGCCTGCCACCCGCATACACCACAGAGGTGCTTTTTTTTTTTTTTAGAAAGGTTTTCTTATTCACTGTCATATAGCATACGATTCAAGGCATAAACTGATATAAGTCCATTATCAATCCAGAAAAGACTCCATAAGAACCTGGCCGCAGGAGATACACACAGTAATGTTTATCAGAAAGCTTTTTATCTCTTTTTTTATGTTTGGGAGGTCAGGCAGGTCAGCCCAAGAGGCGACTTTGTCCTTTATTTCCTTTATTGAACTGGAAGGCAGAAGCTGTAAAAGCACGGCTAGGAATTGCCTGGAGCGGTCTGTCATCAAAATCACTTTTGCTTGACTTTGGTGGCTGGGATCACTTCCTGTCATGAGAGTTGAAGTGCACTAACACACTAGGTCTTATTAAAGTAAAGAGCCAGATATTCTCCAGACCCTCGTCCCTTTTTTTTTTTGGTCATTACCAGTTTATTTGATTCGACAAACAAACATTTATCAAGACCCAGAATCCTCATCCCTCTTGGTTGAGCTACCATTCCAGTGAAAGCACTTTTGAGAACCTTTGAAAAACCTTTCAATCCTACTTTGAAAAAAAAGAAGAAGACGTAAAAACACGCCCTGTCCATCAGGAGTTTCTTTCATACTTGCAAGTTCAGAAGAACCTCTTTGTTAATCTTGGCAGAAGACAAGGTATTAACGTATGTGTAGTAATGTAAGATGCGTGACACTGGGGGTGTGAAAGTCAAGCTGCGTTGCGAACATTTCTGATAAAATGTGAAGGAACCATCAAAATCCTTATCAATCATAATCATTAATAAGAAGAGGTTTTATTATTCGTAAACCTGTTTATCAGTAGTTGTGCATCTTTACATGTTAAATAACTTCATTTCCTCTTCAGCTGCTTGTCTGAATCTTTCCTATAGCACCAAATTTGATGAGATTATCAGGACTCTTCCTCATGTCTATAGGAAAGATATGGATAACAGGTTTGGGAATGCTTCTCAGCTTTGTAAGATCTTATGGGCTCTAGATTATTAACTGAATTTTTACTGTTACATATGAGCAAATAAACAAAGACCTTTATTGGGACCTTTTGATGAAGCTGTGATACTGATGACATACATACATATACTACGGTGGCCCTGAAGTGCAAAACACAACAACAAATAGCGAATCATATTAACAAATCAAAAAACACACCCACAAATAAGGAAACGGTAGAAGCTGTTCTGTTTTATGACTTCTTGTTGTGATTCCTTATTTGTTGCTGTGTGTTGCACTTTAGGGCCACTGAAATATACGCATTCCCGAACAGACACACAAACGTGACATCAATGGCCATGAAAAAAATTTTTTTTTTGATTAAGAATAATACTAAGAGATAATATCAAGCGTTATGATAGACTGGTCTGCAAGGGAAGTGGAGTCACTACCACAAAGTTGAATATTTCCCAATAACAGAACATCCTGTGTGAAAGGGTTTTAATGTTCTTATATGTTCTAGCACAACAATTTGCCAGTGATAACAATTTGTTAATAATTAAACAAAGAATGACACTCAATGCCTTCTCACAAATACGAGACGAGAGTCGTTTAGATCCGGGCTACATGAAATCAGACTTCCTGATGCGTGTGAGGGCCGATTAGCAACCTGAGCAGACTGAGGAATAAAACTGTGAAGGCTCATTTACATGGATAATGAGTTATTGGAGCTTGTGAATCTGCCTCAGACACACACACGGCCCATGCGACACACACACACACGCTGAAACCTTTCCTCTCTCTCACATGACAGGCATGACAGGCTAATTAAACAGCGCTCAGTGTGATGACATGGAAATTGAACGGGGATGTGTCTCTAAACGCCATACTTGTGATTGATTTACTCCGAGAGCCACTTTCTTCAACGCGTTGTCATTTTATTTTGATGCTAGCCATTTCTTTTTACATGTATCCCCTTATTAAAGGATGCAGAATAAAATCAAAGGGTTTCAAATTCCCTTTGATGTTTCTAGGTGGTGTTTTTCTTTCTTTCTTTCTTTATTTATTTCGTAATGGCTGGGAAAGTCAGCTGGACAAGTCTGGTCATTGACGAATGAGCCGTTAATTGAGAAGATGCCGTGTCAGTGAGATACTCCAGTAAACAGCACACGCATGGACACACAGAAATGCCAATATGTCATCTGCACTGATCAGCTCTGTCTGTTTTGTGATGTGTTCCATCAGCAGCTGCATCTTGTTCTGCCAACAGCGTCCAGACTTCAGGGTGATGAAGGACACACACAGAGCTGACAGATGTGTGTGAGACACTATTCGAAATTTTGTCGCGCTGTGAGACAGAGAGGAAGAAATCGTTGGGTTTAAGATGTTCTGAGATGCTTTTCTGCTCACCACAGTTGTAAATGCTGGTTACTTGAGTTACTGCAGATCAAACCAGTCTGCCCATTCTCCTCTAAACTCAACAAGATGTTGCCATGTTGGATGTTTTTGCATTTTTCACACCAATCCGTGTAAACTCAATAGACTGTTATGCATAAAAATAACTTAGTCATGGCCAATTCCCACTCCTCTCCCATATCACATCACAGCTACCAACCAGGGAGGGTGAAGGCTCGTAAAGCCAGCAATGTCAGAACTGCAACCCACTTCTGAATGCGTGATTGCCTAGTGTTGCTGTAATTGACGGAGGAGAGAAAGAGTAAGCACCCCTTCCTGAGAGCACAGGTCAACTCTCTCGGCTGTGGCATCAAATTCAAATTCATCAGGATTCAATCTCATGATCTACAGATGACAGGATGTTGTTCTATCACAATACTTGGGGGCTTCATCAGCGTTTTTCCGATTTCTGATCGCTTCAATAAACATCAATGTGTAGCATAATTTGTATGCTGTTATGTGCTTAGTGTTTAAAGTTTAGGCTTGTATGGCTGCTCCATATATAACATGCATGGCTTTCTACCCAGAGCTCAGTGCGTCAAGTGCAGAATGCAGAGAATGTACTAGAATATAACGTAATATGATTAGACCATCCATATCTTATTTTCATCCATTCTCTATACTGCTTAATCCGTTATGGGTCGCAGGCAAGCTGATCCAATTCCAGCTGACTCCGGGCGAGAGGCAGGATACACCCTGGGCAGGTCGCCAACCTATCACAGGGCTAACACAGAGACGAACAGAGATTCTCACTCATATTCACACCTATGGGCGATTTAGTGCAGCCGGTTCAGCTAAACTGTGTATCTTAGGCCCATGGAAGGAAACCTGAGAGCCTGGAGGAAACCCATTCAGGTAGGTTCGAACGCATGACTATGGGTGTGACAGCAATACCTTACACCCATACCTTATTTAATTACTTTAAAAACATTATGAATGTTCAGAAGATCTTTGAGACATCATTAAACATAAAATCATACAAAGTCATAAAAAAGAAATACAAAAAGCACTGTGCATTTTGGAGTATAGGCTGTTTGTGGTTTTTATGCTCCCGCCATAACAAAGTAGAAAATTGTACCAACTGCCAGCTAATGTGTCTACTAAGAGCTTTTCATGGCCTCAGTAGACTCAGCGCTCTTGCCTTTGGCTCCTAAACAGCCGGAGATCAGTATCGATTTCTGGCCTTGTTGAAGCCTGTCCTCTTGGGGTAAAGCGCCGGCGATGTTCTCATTCCCCACTCGAGTGCCATATTTGCTCCGACAACAGAGATTTGCTGTCTAAAAAATAAAAGAAATGCTGTAACAGCTATACAACAAATGCTGCTTTGGCTTCGTTTTGCTGTTCCGAGCATAGAAGAGCGCTGGGGATGTGCAATCGGCAGCAGTGTCCTGGGACGCCCCATTTTTAAAAGGCATGCTGAAGCTCAGACTGACGGGTGTGTGCTCACTATCTGTCAGGTGGGGAACAAAAACAGAGAAAGTAAAGCTGATGTAAGAAGCAAAAAAGGAAAAAACTAAAGGTTTATATGAAGTTGTGAATACGGTGTAGGGACTGAGATGTGTTTTTCTCAGAAGAAGTGACAAAATGAAAAGAAATGTGTTGAAGGTACAATTACAGGCAACATAGGTGATAAAGTTAGGGAAATAGCAGCTCAAAAGTCTTTGCTAGGTTTGGGGATCCAACTGATAGAAGCTAAATAAGAGATTGAGGTTTGAGGGACAGAAAGTAAAAGTTACAAATCAGATTTATATGGAACGTGTCCAAAAAAAAAAAAAAAAAAAAAAAAAACGAGCTTTTGCGAGATCTCTTAAAACTCGCACAGTTCAGATCGACGTACTTCCGGGTCAGTTCAGGGACATGGAAAACACAACAATCTAGCTATGGGAGAGATAAATAGATTTTTGATATTGGCTTCAAATATAAAGATATTCAATCGATGTTTGGTAGTAGGCATGGTTTACACATAGGCGAGAGGAATCTGAAGCGAATACTTAGCGCATTCGTCGCATGTTTGTCGAGCTGACCCAGAAGTGCAGTGCAAACTTTTTTTCATTTATTTTCTATTTTGCAAGATTTTGCAAAGTACATTCATTTTATTTCTCGATGTCCCACACGCGGCTCTGTAGATTTACAATTTTTACCGCTCCTAACAAATTTACTTGTCTTCAGTCAACAGAACAATGTGTATAATACAATATGCTTTTTAACCATTTATGGGGTTATATTTAATACTTGTCCATTTTGGACACCTATGGTAAGTTTACCAATTAATTAAAAATGCTCATATTTCTAATAGATATATGGTGCTTAATAGCATTTATAGCAGCGATAGGTCTAGCTATTAAAAACAAAACAAAACAAAAAAAAAATTGTTGATTAAAGACCGCAAAATGTAACTCGCCAAGCACAAATCATTTCTACAATCTGAGATCTGAAGTGCCTGTTCCAGCGCTCGGTGATGCACACAAGCTGATGCTCAATGACTAGACTTCTGATAAATACAATGCAAGATCAGTTAAAAAGTGCTGTTTTCAGCCTTGAAAATCTAAATACATAAAAATAGAAAGAAAAACAAAATAAATCAGAGTTATAATCCAATACGAATAAACAGAAAAGCATCTTTTACTCCTAAAATCTAAAGCTAGTGGATTTGATGTTGTGACTTTTCCTTTAAGCCAGGAAACTCTGAAACAGGATGCAGTTTAAAGCAAGTCTCAAACCAAAAAAAAAATAATTAGACATATTAATATTTAAGACATGTTCATGTTGCCATATTAGTTAATCACTTACTCACACACACACACACACACTTTCTCTCTGCCTTCCCTAAGCTAACATCAGTGACTCGGCCCAAGCGATGGCATACGCTCAGATTTCCATTCAAGAGTCACATATGGCCCTCACAGTTCCTCACACACTGTGGGTTGTGGATCAGTGTATGACACACACACATGAGGCGGCACATGAAATTAGCAGGGGACAGTGATGAAAATAACTCCTGCTTACTCATGATCCTGATCGCTCTTTTCTCCCTCCTGCAGATGCTCTGAAAGGTTTTGCTGCACATAATAGCTATGCAAAATACTGAATAAGACCAATTTGTGTCTCTTTATAGGCCACATGAAAAAAAATTCAACCGGGAACATTATGTGCAGGATGTAAAGTACGCTTTCTGCTTCTGTTCTTCTTTCTGGCACACTCCAGATCTGCTTTGCTTCGTCGGTTTTGTATCCCGTGTGTATTCAGTGGTGATCCTACTCTTGGGATATTTCTCGTGATGTTGTTTTTGCGAAGGCTTATGTGGATTAGGGTAAATCTAAACCTTGCTCTGTTAGGCTGTGAGTTTGAAGTTTAGAAGTGACAACGTTATTCATGCAGGGAAAGTTGCTTGTATTCAGAATCGGATTACGTATGCACTTCAGCTGATTGTTTACACTCCAGTTCCTCCTCCGAGGTTGCCCGATTTTCCTGAGTCGAAGTGTCCGAGACCGGGATTTCCAATACCGCCTCTTGTCTATTTTACACCAGACTGTAGCTGCATCCAAATACTGTATTTTAATCAAAGTGTGGAGGAGTGTGACTGAAAACAAAGAGTATTTTCTTTCTCTGTGTGCTGTTTTTGCTGTGCTTATTAGATGTGCAGGATGAGGGGGAAATGTCTGCTGTTGCAGACTCAATGCACAGTAATCCCTACAAACATGGCTAAACGTGTAACTAATTAAATGCATGTGTTGCCCTGAATACAATCAATGTAATGCAATGTATTTTTATTCACTCTAAATTAAGTAATCACCAAAAATACCACCAAAATATCACCAAAATACTGTCCAAACCTCATAACTAGGTAATACTCAATAAGCACTGATATTCAATAATTACTTCGATTATTTAAAAAAGAAAGAAAAAAAAATCAAGCTTTTTGAACAACAATACAAACTGCATATTATTTCCCATACTATAGCAAAACATTGTAACCTTCATAACATAATATTTACATATAATTGCACACACACACACACACACACACACACACGCACACACACACACACACATTGCACATAATAAATTGTCTCTGCTACTGCACCAGGGCATGAAGTGATGAATGAGAACACAATAAAATATGGATGAGTAGATCTTGAAAACGTTTGAATATTTCTTTCAGAAAGCACAGAGAAATTTTAATTACGAACTGATTCGAGAGTTACAGTTTGACCTTTTGCAAAGCATTTGCATTTCAATGTTAAATTAAACTTCACACAAAACCCCTACAAACCCCCCCCCCCCCCACACACACACACACTCACAAAACACTCTCACCATCAATCTTGTGAGGTGAATAGCCAATATGTCGTGTTCAGTTTTGCTGCAAAATCTTTAACCCTTAAACAGCCGTAGGGAAGATAGTGTCATGTCAATGCCAGAAACAGCATCCTACTACAAAACCCAGAACACAACATGGCTTACAATCACGGTCAGCGCAGTCTACGACATCAAACAACCGTAGAATCTGTCATGTTCACATTCACCGGCTAACTGATCACACACACCTGACCTCAATCACTCAATCATAAGCACACAGTATATAAGCGCTCCCACAACAACCCTTCACTGTGCAGTACATGTATGGTGTTTTCATAAAAGTCAATACGAAGCCTTTCTGGTGTTCTGATCATGATCCGGTTTCCAACATTTTGCCTCCTTGAAGGAAAATGAATATTATTGTTCCATTCTGCTCCGTTCATTGCTTTTTTTGTTTTGTTTTGTTTTAGAGGGCGAGGGTTACTAGGTTTATCTGCAGAATGTACTTTAATAATCACTAGAATAAGGACAGGGTAAGATTTGGATCAGATTCAAACCTAGACATCCCAGCAATGTAATTTAATTTTGAATGTTTGGACAGCACAATTTATTCGTATTGCCAGACCTAATATCAGTGATCTGCATTGTAAACATTGTACAAGGTGAAACCACATTCTTCTGTTTATTCCTGGTTTAGAATCAAACTGCCGTGAAACAGTCAGAAAATCACATTTGATAAAGCAAATATTTCCTTGTGTCTTTGTCCATATCTGATGCCTGACAACCTGCCATTTACCTGAGTTCCAATTGAATACCAATTCCACCAGTATACCAATTCCACCAGTATACCAATTCCACCAGTCTACCAATTTCACCAGTATACCAATTTCACCAGTATACCAATTACACCAATTCCGCCAGTCTACCAATTTCACCAGTCTACCAATTTCACCAGTATACCAATTCCACCAGTATACCAATTCCACCAGTATACCAATTCCACCAGTATACCAATTTCACCAGTCTACCAATTCCACCAGTATACTAATTTCACCAATTCCACCAGTATACCAATTTCACCAGTATACCAATTTCACCAGTCTACCAATTCCACCAGTATACCAATT
>JAQQZR010000033.1:26365848-26379484 GCA_030068235.1 Notoglanidium macrostoma | reverse complement strand
GGAGGAAACCCACGCATGCACGGGGAGAACATGCAAACTCCACACAGAAAGGCACCCTGGGTGACCCGGGGATCGAATGCAGGACCTTCTTGCTATGAGGCGACAGTGCTAACCACCGCACCACCGTGCCGCCTCTAATTCAGACTCTTTCAGGGGGTTCATTTAGATCTTGCGGTGCACCATGTTCAAGCAAACAAACAAGCAAATATGTGAATAAATAAATTATTGAAAATAAAGTTAGATTTTTTTTTCATCCCCCAAAAATGATTCTGACAAGTGGCTCATTTAAATGCTTAGAACAAGCCAGTGCAGACAACTTTCTCTCAAATATATCCTCAGGAGGGCTACAGTGACTCATTCAATTCATTATCTGATCCAGCCTTTTCATTTGCAATACTGCAGCCATCCATTCTTACATTAATTCATCCAACTAAATCTTATGTGTGATAAAACAAAAGACACAATGGCATTGAGCTTGAGATACCATATCAAAACTGACAGAAAACCAGGTATATTTTAGAGAGAAAGTATCCATGCAGAAGTTACTGGAAAATAGCTGTTAAAAGTTTAGCACTCCAGGGACCCTGGAACAAAATAGAAATGAAAAATGAATGCAGTAATGTCATTTTAAAAAACAAATATCCTCAGATATTTCAGTAGTGAAAGAGGCAAAGAACTCTGTATACAATAATAATCTAAAACCTAATCTAACAAAGGAATAACCAACGTAATAACCAAAAATTATTCGTACATGTGCTTATTTAAATTTTTAAAACAAGCCAGTACAGACAGCTTTCTCTCAAAACTTTGCAGGATATTTTTTGGAACATACACATTTTTTTTTTTTCATTTTTTTGGTCCATATTTTGATGAAAGACTGCTTTGCCAAAGGCAGAATATTCTCAGGAGGGCTACACTGACTCACTCAATTCATTATCTGATGCAGCCTTTTCATTTGCCATACTGCAGTCATCCATTCTTACATTAATTCATCACACCTAAAACTTATTTGTGATAAACTAAAAGACACAATAGCAGGAGCTTGAGATACCATGTCAAAATTGAGAGAATACCAGGTATATTTTAGATAGAAAGTACCCACGCAGAAGTTATTGGACTTGGAAAATGGCTGTTAAAAGTTTAGCACTCCTGGGACCCTGGAATAAAATAGAAATGAAAAATGAATGCAGTGAAAACTGCAGTAATGTCTTTTTTTCCCCCAATTGATTCTCAGACATTTCAGCAGTGAAAGTGGCAAAAAGCTATGCATGCAATAATAATCTAAAGATTAATCTAACAAAGGAATAACCAACATAGTGTGCTTAGTAAGGTGCTAGGTCCCTACAAGGCACCAAAACAGTTTTACTGCATGTTGCCATTGAATCTACAATGAAGTCTCTCTACGTAGTTGTATTGGAGTGAAGAACCCCTCTCCTCCAAAAGAATATTCTCTCAGTCGGTGTTTAGACGGTGGTGCTAGCTTGGAGCCCTTTCTAACTTGTCTCTCCAAAATCTCCCGTAGATATTCAATTGGGTTTAAAGCTGGTGACCATTTCTGTTTCATTTCATTCCCTCAGGATAAAAGTGATCAATCAGAAGAACTTTGCATAGATTTACAGTAATGGTTCCCTCTACAGTAGATCTAGATCATGTTCTCTGAGTAGAGACACTGCCACATTGAACTCACTGTGTCAAGTACCTTACCACCTAGAGCAAGACACAAGCAGTCTGTGAGGACTGGTGTGGTCAATACCACAGTCACTACCACCTGTGCAGATCATAGTGGAACTTACAAGTAAAGTTAACCTGTCTTCACTACTATGGTGTCCATCCATTGGTCATCTACAGTGTTGCCTCAATACTCTAACCCTCTCCAATTTGAATAGCACAGCTTTGCTGTCTTCCCCCTGTTACACCAGGGTAAAGGCCAGTTTGTTGTCTTTATCAAGTTCTTCCAGCAACTCATTGATCTCACCCTTATCATCAGGGTACTGTAGTAAGCATGTTAAAGCCGTCATGTTTTTGATCTCTCCAGTAGCTATAAGCTACCATTTGTATATCAGTCAGTCTGCTACCAGTCATCAGATCTGTTCTGGTCCACCACCATGAAACATTCCAGCAATCCAGCATTCCAGCATACCATTCCCACACTAAGTTTTGCCTGTATCTCAACCACCATCACAGCTTTTAATAGAGACAGTACCAGTACAAAAACCTTGCTACAGTATCTAGAACATGAGGGAAGATTTGAAGATTTGACGTCTAACTATGGATTTGACTATCCATAGCTATCTACTATTCATAGCATGTGCTTTCAAATTGTTTATGAAGCAATTCGTTCTGGATGAAGCCTGTCTGTTAGCCCAGGTCTGTTGGCACTCCCCCAATATATTACTTCTACACCAACATAGTCGACTCATTAATCAATCCAGATGAGGTTTATAAATCAAGTGAGTCCAAGTTTATGCAAAGCAAAAACCCTAACTGGCGGTTAATTGCTCATTTGCCTACCAAGGTGGGTTTTAATGTCAGCCCATCCATTTTCAATTCAACCCCCCATAGAACATTTTCTTTGGTGAAATCTGGGAGCAGAAGATTTTTACTTGTTCAAATGGGCTTTGCAGGTGGAGCTCATGATTCTGATAAACTAAATGGTTATACATCATCAAACATGCTGAACACTGATCCAGTAACAGCAAATGTGCTGATGATGAGGCACTGAAGATGAGTGCCTTATTCCCTCAAGTGTGTTATCAGTTTTATCAGCTGAAGTCAATCTAAAGCACAAGTCTATATCCTGTTCTGTCTATTTCCTTACTTGTTTATTTCAGCTGGCAGACACCCTGCACAAAGAACAGGAATCTCAAGATACTAGAGGATATTTCAACTTTGCATGATATACAGAAAATTCTCAGAACAGTTTCTAGGCAGATCATGGAGTGCAGATTTGGAAAGTACTTACCAGCTTCTTTTATTAATGCCCCTTTGATGAGTTTGAAAGTACAGACCATGTTCATTGGTCACATCTTCAGCAACCACTTTGTCCTGGTCAGGGTCTCTGTGTGTCTGGAACTTACCCTGGGAACACCAACATACACCCTGGATGGGATGTAAAAAAATAAATAAATAAAGGATTGCTATCTCGCCTCACAGCAAGAAGGTTCTGGGTTCGAAACTGCCGGTCGACTGGGGCCTTTCCTCCAGGTGCTCTGGTTTCCTCCCACAGCTCAAAGCCATGCAAATTAGGTCAACTGGCTACCCTAAATTGCCCATAGGAATAAATGTGAATGTGAATGTTTGTTCAACTCTATGTTAGCCCTGTTATATATTGGTGACCTGCCTAGGGTGTACCCCACCTCTCACCCGAAGTTAGCTGGGATTGGCACCAGGTTTCCCATAACATTTAATGTATAAGCTATACACAACTACATAATGGATGGATGGATGGATGGATGGATGGATGGATGGATGGATGGTTATCGATATCAGCTGATACCCATGATTTTGGTTTTTATTTGGATTTATTTGTTTTGGAAAAGAAAAAGCATTATTGTGACATCTCTATTTAAAACAAATACCCAGAGAATAACCTTCACTTTAGACAGGCTGCATACATCGGCTATGAAATGACCACAATCTCACAATTCCACTGCACTTTAGATTTCAGCAGACAGAATTTATTACAGCTGCCACTCACGTTAACTGGTGTCATTGACGTTTGAATGACAGATATCTATTAATTCAGTGACAGCAGTGTTTCCTGTCCTCTTATTACACACTGGAGAAATATTACCTGTGGTTTGGACTTAAAATTGGCACTTACTTGACTTCTGTTTGCGTTCCTCTTGACTTTTGCGCATTTTAGTACAACAGTGGGCATCTGGACACTGGGCTATCTAATAGTCTCCAGTTAGTGCTTAGAGGAGTGTGAAATCATTCTGTTCTTATCTCTGAGTTTGCAGAATTTATTGACAGAATACTTTCTGCACATTCATTCCTGAACTTTTTCTCCCTTTTTGCAATGTTTTGCAAAAATCCAGTCACGATATGAAGTGTTGTTTAACTCATCCTGCAATGGTAATATTTTCCCCTGTTCCTCTTTCTGTGTCTGCTTCTGACCTGCAGGTTCAAGGTGAAGATAGATGAAGAGATAGATGAGAAGAGGCCTTGGATGAGTTCTATGTGAGTGTGTGAGTGAGTATGTGTATATGCTTTTTCCTCACACTTTTCACCTTTCTTATCGATCCTTCCTTCTGTCTTCAAGGAATAACAATCAAAATCCTGAATGTATACCTACAGCGTCCATTAAAGAAATATAACACTGATTAATATTGTAATAGTATACAGGACACCGGGACTGTTACAGTAAATGCAACACTTTATATGCTAATTACAGGTTTATATTAATACACTTGTTGTATTACATTATCATTTCTATATTAACAGATAACTCACAGAGGTTTGTATGGCATAGTCCATAAATAATAATAAATAAATAATAATAAAAAAGTTCTATAATGAATGTAGCGATTTTCTCAATGTTTATTTAACATTCATGGACGGAGTCTCCAGGGTCGACGCTTTGTAACATAGCAGTACGTTTTCCCATATGGTGAAAGGCTTGTGTACTTTATAGTCTCTTGGTGACTTTTTTTTTTGTCTTAATAATCTTTAAGAGCAACATTTACAGCACCTATAACATAAGTGCATCTTTCTAAGCTTCAGCAAACTGAGGTAACACTTTGGGATGTGCTGTTACAATTGTGACAGTTAAATTCTAGTATTGATGGTAATAATATGCCAAGTAAATCGTATTTATTTATTTATTTTTTTAATCTGATCACAGTCGACTGCTCGTGTTATCCTGTACCCTGCCATCTGCTGTGACATTTCTAGGGAACGCTTTCATAAATGGTACATGTAGACACAGAGTGAATTGTATCCGTACTTCAATGTTTAAATTTTTAATAACAACATGTCCATTCTCCCATGCACTCTTATTAGGTTGTCTCTGTTCATGGATGTCAGAGTGACATTTCACACACAGCTTATTGAATTCAATGCCAGTCTTCCGCTCCCAATGCCTTCCAAAAAAACATGATATCATTCTGCAGCCTTAAATCTGTCAGTCCTTCTTTGTTTCACTCTCTTGTCACTGGAGTGCTATTATAAATGGTACATCATTTGTGCTTTTAATATGTTTTCTCTATGAAGGTGCATGTTGTGTACCATTTAATTAGCTTTTAGAGTAAAGCTTATTTTAGTTGCGCCAATCAGTGGTCATTAAGGTCCAATAATTTTTTTTTAAATCTGACATGACACACAGAATGTGTCAAAACTGTATACTAATGACCTAATGACCTAGATCTCACAGACTCACCTGATGATCTCACTCCTCACCACTAGAGGTCCCTATTTCTGGGTTAATTAGGTCAAGTTATTCTGATCACTTCCTCATTCATATGCACTATATATTCACACTAGTTTCCAGTTTCCACTCTTTGCAAAGTCCTGCCGTCTTCATCGCAAGCCATTTGTTATTCCATTTTCCCCTCATACTTTCTGTAACTTTCTTTTCCAGTGATTCCTGACTTTTTTGACAGAACTACTCATTTCTGTCAGGATAACAAGAGAACACACGTCAGTGCAAATGCAAGTGCGTGTAACTGATTCTTCTCGTGGTTTTATGAAATGAATTAATAAATCAGAATTTTTCAGATTAAGTTTGAAACAGTAACAGGTTACAAAAACTGATGTCAAAGAAGATATCTGCTATGACTGACACGCTAAATGCTTAAAGAATTGAACTAAGTATGATTAGCTGCATCTCAGTACTCAGGAAAACAAAATCGCCTGAAATTAATCATATATAGCGCCTTTCAAACCAAACTTACTCCCTTCTCTCAGCCTTCTCGTTGACTTCCCTGAACATGAAAGATACTAGATAGAAGTTGGAAAAAAAATTTGAAGTATTGGTTGATAACATTTTATTTCATGATTAAATTGTAACAACAACGAAAGTGAAAAGTATTTGACAATGAAAATTTTTGCGAAATCTCTGGTCATTATGCCTTGACGAGTAAAGACGAGATGAAACAGCTGACTGTTCGGATGGACATCGTAGTCAGGCACTCGTTCTTTTTGAAAGAAGTATGTGTAGCGGCTCTTCTTCCGTTTCCCTTGGCCGCTAATGGAGCAGGTTACTTGTAACAAGTGTGGTGCGAGAAACTTTCCAGAGAGCAAAGCCCTGTACCATTCCAATGTTGACAGCTCCAAATTTCTGTTGGTTCATTAGAATTTCAGTCAAAGAACTATGTTACTCCTAACCTGTCTTATTTCTTATTTCCATTATTGTTTCCAAATCCATGAACGCTAAATGGAATTTACCATTACAATATCAGACATGGGCATATTCTATATAATAAAAAACCACTGATGTGGGGGTAGGGGGGTCACTCAGTGCATTCATTGGGCTTTGGTGGCCATCAAGTAAAATATTAGTGTTCATTTTCATGCAGTGTGACTCACTCTATCGTCTTTTCCATAATCAGCTGTGCATTATGTGGGCTAATAACTTAATAACTCTATTTTTTGCTACCATTAAAATAGCCCACTCCCCTGTGCCTCCTGTCTCCGGCTCTAATGAGCATTTCTCCTCTTCGCATCTCTTATTCTCTAAGCCAGGTTTTCATTGTGTCCACTACCTTTGCTGCCTTACTCCAACTATACTCGGTCTTCCATTATAGAAATATCTAAGAATGCCAACATGTCATCTGTTCAGTTTCACCTTGATCCTACAATACTTCTGCACTTCTGTTAGCTCAAAGCCCTCTGTCCTGCATGCGGAAATCTAAAGCTGTAACTATACCTCTGTCTGTTACAAAAATAAACCACTAAAAATTAAAATTTTTAAATCTAAAGATTTTCTAAAGTCATTTATATGGCATGTCCATCCTACAAGTCCCGGTGTACATTTTTTATGTAATCAGTATATCAGAACAAATATATTAATATAGTCCTACTGACCAATCAGATTTGAAAATTCAACAGCGCTGTGTTGTAAATGAATCCACACAATATGTAACAACTATTCAAAAAGAACTGCAGCTATTTCCGTGACATAAAAACATGGCTAAAAAGGTAAAGGAAGTCAAATTAAGTTCCAGCACAAGCCTTATGCATCACTGCCCTGTGTCCTGAACTGCCCAGTAAAGCAGTGCTGTTACCTTTCCTTAAATAACCATCCTCATCTAGGAGAAAGGAGTCTCCAAGGTGATATTCCCTCAACCATGCAAGGTTGATCACCTCTTTAAAGACATGAACCAGGACCCAGGGATATTGTTGGTTTTATACTGCAAATAAACCTTTGTAAATTCAGCAGTGTGACATAGTATTTATTAGTGAACTGGACCAGCCGTTCTCCATCGCTGGTCCTTATTAAAGAGTCCTGCTTCTGCTTGGCCTTTAATGGACTGGATTTCTGGTGATCGTTTTCTTATGCTGGAGCAATCAATAGCACACTTACTGCAAAGGACATGGCTAGTTTTATGGCCACTGCACAGTGACACCAGTCTGCTCATTAGTACAGCAGGAGTTCAAGCAAGGGCCGAACAAGGACAGAGATGCCAGAATGCTTAGCTCTATGCCATTTATGCTTGCTTGAAATCAGCCAAAGGTCAATAAAAACATGAAGTAAAAATAGATGCATACCTAAATGTATACCTTTGCTGTCAGAAACTGCTCCTTAATAGTCACTATTTTGAGAAAGTCTGATGCATAATCATAATATGATCTCATAACACACTACAAAAGGTTAGTGCCCAAATGTTACATTTTACGAGGTACTGACTACCCATAATGCACTTAAAGCTGTATTCAGATTTGAGTTAAGCGAGCATAGTGAGAAGTTGAGCATATTGGCATTCAGACTTCGGATGTAACTATTATCTGTACGATGTATTATCATGAGCATTATTCAGAGAGTTGCATTTTTAACACACATGGTGAAGTATATATATATATATATATGTGTGTGTGTATAATATATAATTATTTATTATCTTTATTTTTACTTAGATACGCAAATATGCTGTATACATTATGAATATATTTCCATATGTTTTTTGCTGTAAAAATGTAAAAATATCAATGGACAAAATGGAAATTTAAGGCCTAATACATAAATATGAAACTTAATTAGTTCTCTTCTCTCAGCCTTCTTTTTGGTTTCCAGACTATGAAACAAGGTAATCTCAGTTCTTCATTGTCATTGTTATAAAACAATGAAACAGTATGGCATTTCTGGGATTTATAAGAAACAATAATTAAAAAGACACATCAATAATAGGTACACCTAAATAATAAATAATAATAATAAATAATAAAGAATTAGTCGCTGGTGGGATGATAAAAAAATGTCGGTCGGAGGGTTAATATGGGGAGGTGGGGCATGGGGGAGCTGTTGTGGAGTCTTATTGCTTGTGGTATGAAACTGATGGTCATTCTGGTAGTCCTTACTCTGCAGGACCATTGGAAAAGAAGGTCGGCGGGGTGTGATGGGTAGGATGTGATGGGTTTTTGAGGGTAGGATTAGAATGTTTCAGGCAGCAGGAGGTGGAGATTTTGTTGACAACATGGCTGCATGACTCCAATGATTTGGACAGTTCCTCCATCACTGTCAGACCCAGGAACTTGAAGTTGGTAATTTCAACTACTAACTCTTTCTTGCCTGCCCCAAATTCAAGGCAATTCGAGGCCTAACACACAAATATGAAATTATTAATTAATTAATTAATAGTATTCATTTAAAGTCCTTGTTTATTTTGTTCTTTACATAGAGGAAATCAGAGGATACTGTATCTTAATTGAGGATTGAGGAGAACCTTTTATTAAATAAATTGAGATAATTAACCCTACCTGTAAATATTGCTTTTACTCAAGGACAATTGGATGATTTCAATCATCCGAACCGGCATTTTCACAGGCTCAATAAATATAAGCATCATTTTTAATACTTGGATGCAAATCAATAACCACCTAAAACTCCTGGAACTCATGGACATCACCAAATACTGAGTTTATCCTTTGAGATGCTTTTACTGTAACCGCCTTCAGTTGCTGCATGTTGGTGGGTCTTTCTGCCTTCAGTTTGGTCTTCAGTAAATGAAAACCATTCTCTCAACCAACTGGGTTGACTGACTCTGCCATTTAAAAACATTTCATTTCTTTGACTTATGAAGCTCTTGGGTTGCTTTCACTGTATGTTTTTGGGTCATTACCCATCTGTACTGTGAAGTGCTGTCCTATCAGTTTTGCAGCATTTGACTGAATCTGAGCAGAAAGTATAGCTCTGTACACTTCAGAATTCATCCTGCTACTTCTATCAGCAGTCACATCATCAATAAACACCAGTGAACCAACCACACATGCCCATGTCCACCATGTTTGACAGATGATGTGTATCATGAACCCTTGCTTTCCTTCTCCATTCTCTTCTCTTCTAATTGATCTGATAAGTTAATTGTGGTTTCATCTGTCCCAAGAAGCTTGTTCCAGAACTGGGCAGGCTTTCTAGCATCAGGCTTTCTTTTCTTGAGTGTTACCTGTGTTTTACATCTTGAGACAAACCCTCTGTATTTACATTCATGAAGGTGTCGCTTGATTGTAGACTTTGACAATGATACGCCTCGAGAGTGTTCTTGACTAAATGTTGTGAAGGTCTATTTTTTATTTATTAAATTTTTTCACCAAGGAAAGGATTCTAGATCATCCACTTTAATTGTCTTCTGTGGTCTTCCAGGACTTTTGGTGTTCCTGAGCTTACCGGTGCATTTTATCTTTTTAAGAATGTTCCAAGTTGATGATTTGGCTAAAGATCTTTTTCGTAGGTCTGCCATGAACAGCTGCCTTATGCAAATTCAACACTTGGAATCAACTCCAGACCTTTTATCTCCTTTATTTGTCAAGAAATAATGAGGAAACAGACCACAACTGGCCATGAAACTGCTTATCAGTCACCTGTCCCATTACTTTTGAGCCTGTAAAGATGAGAGACTGTGAAATAAATGGCTGTAACTCCTAATCGGTTAATGCAATACTTTTGTTAATCCCCTTGAATCAATGGTAAGAGTCTACAATTCAACAACAGCTTGATGGTTTCTTTTTAAATCCATTGTAGTGGTGTACAGAGGCAAAATCACAAAAATTGGGTCACTGTTCCAATACTTTTGGAGGGAACTATAAATATCGTTGTAACTTTTGAACTCTGAACATGACTCTTTGGTATCTGTGGAACATATCAAGAAGGGCATCATTCACTTCCAGTGAAAGAATGTTAATTCCAGAATAAGCTCTTCACTTCTGAACCCCTGCCTGCTTGTAGGTACAAAAGTTTCCTCTCATATCATTGCTAACAATATACATTTTTATCAGCTCTAATGTCTGCCACTCTATTTAACACCCTCATCTGCCTTTCTCAGCACTCTGCTCTCTTCAGTTTCAGTCATTTCAATAAAAACTCGCAGACTGTCAGAGACCTGCTCCTCATCTCCCGTGGCTCTTCGGAGAAATGTCTCTCCATTCTTCACTTTCATGCTTTCCTGTTTTATTTTTTAGCCACTTATCAATATCTCCATAACCTTAGTTCTGAAGACCCACCACTTCTGCAGCCCAGATCTATCACAGTTAATGAAATTGAACAGGTTTTTCAGCACCATATGAATATTAGAGTCAGGTGAGTTAGATTAGATTAGAGCTGGAAATGAACTCTGCAGGGTGTTCAATCTCTAGCAGATAAATTTGTAACACACACCATTTTTTTGATGGCTCAGTATTTCAATAAAACCAGCTTGCCTAAAGACGAGGGCCCTTGACTGTTAATATATGGATATATTCAGACGCCCCCTCATAGTGCCCTAATTAAATGGCAGCCGAGGCGAGAGAGCCGGCAGCCACAGGTTCCCCTTCTGTGTCGGTGCTGGCGCTCTAAACGCTTCTGTTCCGCTCGACTAATCTCTTTAATGAAAGTGTAAATGCTTTTGGCAGGGTAGACTTGCCTGGGTCGCGGGGATTAGTGCCTTCCTCAGCCTTGATGTTTAATTATAGAAAAGTTGTTGTTTTTCCATCCTCGTTTACGTTGTTTATATGCTTCACATGGACAGTGAAAATTAGCAAAAGGCCCAGAGGGCAAGGCACAAAGTGGTTTGGTTTGGCACTCAAGATATAAGTTTTTATCAAGAAGCAGAGTACTGAGGTATTCATGCGCTAAGCAGTGAAGTTGTGGAGTCAGATCAGTTTTAATTAATACTTTTAAAACTGTGTGTAGCTTCATATTTAAAGACTGTGCCTTTCAGTCTTTAAATGATTTCAGGCAAACATGCAATTCTGTTACAAAATACAGTTTTACTGCTCATGCAAAACAGATATAGTAAAATGTATTACTGGTTAATATTTTGATGGCACAAGAGTGATACGTAGTGTAGGACTGTAACCTCATTGGCTCAACTGCCTGGTTCAATCCTGCATGTTCCCGTTTCCTTTCAATCCTCTCCCCCCAAGAAAAAATTGCTAGTATGTGGATTGTCTATGCTTAATTGTGCCTAGGTGTGAATGTCTGCCCAGATGGTGCTGTGTGATGAACTGGCATCCCATCCAGGGTTCCTGCGTCCAACTCTGGCCAAAATAAAACACATACCAAAGATGATTCAATGAATAATACATTGACCATTTTTCTATTTTGTGAGACCTTCGTAATGACGGAAATAATGCAAGATTGACAGACAGCTAGAGTTACGGCTTCTGTACCCGGTGATTAAGCAGGGGTTCTGCTTGGAGACCTGAGCTGTGTGTAACTGAAAGAGTAAGATCACCGGTACAGGCAGCAGAAACGGGTTTCCTCTGCAAAGTCGCTGGACTTACTATCCATAATAGAGTGAGAAGCTTAGAGTCTTGGTGTAAATTTTCTGCGGTACCGGTCGGAGCTGTATCAGACACGTCCCCCTGGACGGAGACCACGAGACAACCCAAGACCTGCTGCTTAGACTATATCTGACAGCTGTTTTCTTGGGAACATCTGGGGATCCCTTTGTAGGAGCTGGAAATCTATGGCTGAGGATGGAGAAGTCTGGGCTGACCTTCAAATCCTCCACCACCTGGATTTCCATAACAAAAAATAAAACGAATGAATAGTTCACAGAAATGCAACAGAAAAAAAAAATCGAATCTTATTTTCTTATAACAGCACATCCTGGAGTGTGCTATTCCTCTTATACAACAGCAATTTGCCAGTGATTAAATTTTTTATGCCTCCACTACTACAGGTTTTTCAGTCAGCGAGTTTGTCTATCCAACTTGTTAGCACAATATCTGAAGAACGAGTGTTTGAATGTTTGTAGGATTTATATGGAATTATCATTATAACAAGCTGATTTGATTTCTGGAATTGATCCAAACAGGCTCAAGGTCACGGCAAGATCAAATGTCAAAAACATCTTGTTTGAAGTATATTTTTGGGATATTTGTGTTCTAATTGTTTTATTTATTAAAGAATGATGTATTTAATTCATTTACAGTTACAATCAATGATGCATAATATCAGTGATGTTATCACTTATGTTAGAGCAGCTGTAAATAATTTGTTTTCTCACCAACCTCTATTTCTCTTTCTTTCCAAGTTAATAAGCCATAAAACAGAACTTGTCATGTGCTATTTTCTCTGTCCTGAAAATTTTCCCGTGTTGGAAGATTTGTTGTTATGGGAAAGGGTGTGTGCGCGTGTGTGTGTACAGTCTGTACATATTGGATTTACTAATAATATTTATTGGGAGACCATAAAGAAATCTATCTTACCTGTATTATCTTGCCTGAAACTGACCAAGGCATGAACTATATCAGGCCCTGTGTCTCTCCTGTTGAGCTCTTCTCCTCCAGTAGCCGTGTTGATTATGACAGGTGCAAGCTCTTAACCCAATCAATCCTTATTTTCATAAACGGTGCTTAATTTGTTTCATGAGTGTCAGCCTTTAATCAACAATGCACTTGGGACTTGAGTGGTTTAATCACTGTTTCAATGTCTTCACTCATAACTGCTGCTTAATGTACGTGTATAGATTGTACATCTGTCAGAAATGACATTAAAAAGCTTGCACAGCAATCATGGAAGATCCTTGAGGCAGGAAATTGATGGGCTTCTTTCATTTTTTCCTTTTCACTTCTTTTGCAAATCCTAGTAAAAGTAAAAGCAAGATTTTTTTCCTAGTTGTTACCAAGTTATTATGCTGTCCTTGAGAAGTTCAGATGAACCATCGGAAGGCACTTTCAGAGCTAGATGCATGTTCGTGATCAGACCAACTCTCTGTTCTGCCTTTGTAAATCAATATTCAATTCAGAGAGCCGTCTGCACGCATGGGGATGAACGAGGGCAGCCGTGTGCTTCAGGTCTGCACGTGATGTATGTGATGCTTTGACTTGTATGCCAAGTTCCTTTCTCCATCAGTTCAGACCTTCTGTCTTCCACACAGGACACACAGGGGGATCAATTATGGTTCATTTGATCAGGCCTGTACCAACACACACACACACACACACACACACACACACACACACACACACACACACACACACACACACACACACACAC
>JAQQZR010000033.1:26351499-26365748 GCA_030068235.1 Notoglanidium macrostoma | reverse complement strand
TCTCTCATTCTATCTCTCCCTCCGTCTCTCTATTTCTCTCTCTCACTCTCTCTCCCCCTCTCACCCGATCCCTCTCTCGCTGCCTCTCTCTCTCTCTCACTCTCCCCCCCCTCACCCCCATCCCTCTCTCCCTCCCTCTCCCTCCCTCTCTCTTTCTCTCTCTCTCATTCTCTCCCTCTCTCTCTTTCACTCTCCCCCTTTCTCTCCCTCTCTTGCTCTCTCTCTCTCCCTCCCTCCCTATGTCTGAGCTCTCTAACACCAACAGAGCTTTAGTTCACATAAAAGCTGACAAAGGCAAAAGATGATCGCTAAGCGACTAGACGAGTGATGTGCTAATAATGCATAATGCAGCATAAAGGATGCAATACAGTACTTGTGATGATAACACCACAGATCAGACAGACGAGGGTCAATAAGGTTTGATCTCTGCTCAAAGGAAACATGAAACACCTTCCTGCATGAGAATGCAAAGCAAATGTAGAAGGTATTTTTTTCCTATAACAGCAGCTCTGACATTAGTGCAGAGCAAATCACAGGTTTATATTATATTATATATAATAGAGTAACAGCTCACACAGGGGAAGTACGGCGGAGGTTCTGCATACTCTAAACTGAATGTTTTCAGTAAGATGTTCATTTAACATTAATGGAAGGAGTCTCCAGGTTTCTGTAACAGTCATGTAAAGCTGTGATGTATGTAAAGCTCGCTCTAAATACCTTACACTGGCTTCCTGTTTACTCAATGTTTAATAAAAAAAATCATCTTAACCTATAAAGCCTGAAAACAAGCAAACGAACAAATAAATAAATTTCAATTTGTGCTACTTATCAAGAGACGCTACTTAGCTTTCATGTATTAGGTTAAAGGTTAAGACTTTAGCGTTAACTTTAAGCTTTAAATCTTAGGGTTAAGGTTTGGGTTATGTTAAGGGCTACGGCTAAAATCAAGTTTATTCTCTGCTATCGGTAGCATTTATTCGCACTACCGTAGCATTTTCGACGAGGTAACATAAATCATTAGAACACTGGCAACGCAGCAGAACAGCAATGGAGGAGAGCTACAGCTGACAAACTGTTTGCCATCCAGAGCAAAATGCATTGCATACATTAGCCACTAGCGCGCCATTATTTCAGTTTTAATACCATGAGTTGTCTCACAAATGTTTTGTGTTGTTGGTGATGCAGATGACTTGTGCAAAAATGTATGAATGCGTGCTGTTTTGGAGGACTTCTCATTGAAGTTAGATACGGGCCACATGTAATTATGAATGTGAACCCTCAAATATGATCTAGGCAAAAAATCTGAATGAACAATGAGATGATTAATCTCATCACATCACACAAACTGTACATGAGACCATTTATTAATTCTGCTCTGTGTGATGTGAGAAAGGAATAACACATAACAGGTCACATGGTTATACAAAAACAATCAAATGCAGCCTGGGACCAAAGTGGATTATTTTCATATAACAGTCTGGAGTGTGTTATTCCGCTTATACCACAGCGATTTGCTAATAACGTTCTAGGATGTTAATGAATGAATGATGCTGCACCAATTTTACTGGTTTGCAGTTAGTGGAACGTCAAAGAGACAATTTCCTGCTCTCGCCTACGTGATAGTATCTTCCTCTCTCCTTTTCTCTTAAAAAATGCAGCTTGTCCTTTTACCGAGAAGCCGGAAAGCGTAAACTCCTCTGTCCTGAATACTTTCCTGCACTCGAAACCCAAACTATTTGACTTGACTAGAAAAACCGCGTGGAAACCCGTTCCCTTAACCCGTTTAAATTTTTACATCACGTAAAACTAAGCTGCTTAAGCTGTGTTAACATAGAACTGCATTACATATTCAAGCTTACTGTAGATTAGAAGTCTTAACTCAAAATGATTAGTTGAACTAAGTCGGGTCAAAATTGTATTAAATAATGATTTTTAGTGAAATGCACGTAAACAAATGGCAGGCATCACATGGAACGTTATTAGAAAACACATAATGTGTTTTCTTCTGATTGAATTGGACTGAACTCTAGATTTTTTGAGATTAAATACAATGTTTAAAGAAAGGTGTCTGGAAAGGTAGAAAAGAAACCAATTTAAATGCTCAAGACTTTTATTGAACATTATCAAACGAGACTGCAGCTTGTCACCAAAAGAAAAAAAACAGCATCTTCACCGAAAGAGACCTGTTAAAACAGGAATTACAACTGCAGCAATAAAATGGATTGCCAATCTAAAGACAAGTATAAAAACTGCATTAAACTGTTTGGTAGCTGTAACATTTCATTTGGATCACAGATTTTGTTTTGCACGGCCATGATCTTCCACAGGTGCTTCGCGCTCGGGTCCGAGTTCAAAGTTCAATGAGACCCCGCCCCTCTCAAGCAGAAACATAACACTATAACTACTCAACATGATCATTACATTGTATATTTTCAGCGATAGTTCAAACGACTAATTCGATTTAGTAATGAGGTCAGTTTTTTACAAAACATAGGAGATTAAGTAATGAACACTAAAAAAAAAAAAATGATCTAAAAACAAAATCCAGGTTTGCAGTGTGTGCTTGGAAACTTCACAAATCACCATGACTGTTAGTTAGAGAGTGCTAACCACGGAGCCTCCTTCCGTAAATCATTAATAACGGTCTCCTAACAAGAAAAAAAAATCACCTTTTATTCAATTCTCTTAGTTAAACAATACATATTTTTTTTAATCTGTTTATGACAAGTCTTTGTGTGTGAGCTGTTACTATAGAAACAATAACTAATTAGAATGAGTGCATTAATATAAACCTGTCATTCATGTTAGAGCTGGGGTTACTGCTGTTAAACACAAATAATAATGCAGACATTCCAGACAGATTTGAGAATTCAATCATGTTGCTGTGTTGAAAGATGAAAATGGTCGAATCCTCAGAAGGCATTATTCAGAGTTGAGTTAAAAAGTGTAAGAACTTAATAGAAAATTATACACATTGATATTCCGACATAAGTGAAATTGAGAAGTTGCACTAGAGTTACATCTTACTCAGGGACACTGCTTGCCTCAAGGACCAAACTATTTATGCATTAATAAATGTATGAATTAACAAATGAGTGTTTGCTTAGTCTATCCTTCAACCCATGTGCAGGTCAACTCTGAATGCGGCTCAGGCTCGGGATTTAAAGCAAGGAAAAGTGCATGTTTGGTATCAGAGAGATATATTCAACGAATTCAATTTGTATTAAATGGATAACTACACCATAGTGTGCATATAAGAATGTCTCATATAGATATAATAAGATAATAAATGTATGATAAATGTTTTGTTATGATATATGTGCTTTGATTTGTGTGACCAACACATTCCAGTGGACACGAGCTGGACAAGCGGTATGAGCAGAAAACTCCCCCAGATAGATATTTATTGATCCTGTATGTGAAATTGCTTCGTTGCAGCAGCCATACGAAACACAGAGCACACCAGAGCACCAATATGAATACAAAGCAGATAGACGAAGGAATAAAATAGAAATAAGTACGGAAATACAACGTGCAGCATGACTGAAACAGGTCGATAAAAAGTAAGACATTTTGCATGGAGGTTTTCTTACTGTATTAGTTTACATCGGCAAACCATGAACTTTAGCGTTAATAAAACAAAGTTAACGAAGTAACCAACTAGGTTAAACATGACAATTGGCAGCTGTTTACAAATATATCAATCAGCAAGAATTCATTCATAGCAGGTTCCTAACTGTTGATAACTTCTTGAACACAGGTGTAAATATTAAAACTTGCTGAATTCAGCAAAGGTGTTTGTGTGTTTAATTATACTTAGTGATAAGCCAAGTATTAGTTCATGTTGAATATGTAAGTGCTAACTTATAATGTTACTAAAGAGAATAACCAATGATCATCTGGAGGTCTGATGTGGCCCAAAAAAAGTTATCATTAGTTATTGTTAACCATACTGAAGTTGATATTTGTACAACAGCAAGTGTTTTATTCATCTTATACCACATCATTTTGCCACATTTTTTTTTATTTATTATCTATTTTAGCTTAATTTAATGTTAAATGTTCACAAAATGCAAACAAGAACTTGATTGGTGCAAAACCCTGACACTGGAGACTCCATCCATAAATGGTAAATAAACATTCCTTTCCTGAAAACCTGACCATATAAATGACTATATATCTTTACCGTTGTTATTAGCGAAACAATAACATATGACAGCATATTGATCTGAAGTCAGGACTGCTCTCTGTTATAGAAAATTATTGCTTTACATTTACATTTATGGCTTTTGGCAGACAGACTTACAGAAGTGATTTGAAGTCTTTGTCAGTAAGCGCATCCTGATACTATATCCCGAGGTCACAGACGATGAATACCATCGGTCTGAAAAACTGAGCTGTGGAGGTAACATAGTAAGAAAAACACACAAGATACATGCAAAAACCCATACTGCCATGCTATATAGCACGCAAAAAACAGTACTGAATACTCAGTAGCCATGTAATAGTGGTCGATAGTGGTATGCAAACGTACCATCCAGCTATCCTGCAAGTCAGACCGAAGCGTGTCAGATCGAGGCGGACTCGGACAGATTGCAGCTGCAGTGCAGTTTATTAAAAAGAACTCCTGGCAAAGGTACTAAAGCATGGCAGGCAGGTTCGTAATCCACAAACAGGCAATGATCAGGCGATATGCAAACAGATTGTCAGAGGCAAGGCACAGAAACCAAAGGGGCAAGACACAGTCAAAACCAGGAAGTCAAACACGGCAATATAAAGGCTCGGCAGCAGCAGACACAAGTGTGGGCAAACTATTGCTTTGCAAAGAGTTACTGACTGAATGAGTGCATATATGTGTGAGTGTGTGTGTGTGTGTGTGTTGTGGTGTTAATTGGAAACACCTGCATCCAATCAGAAGTCTGGGAATTCAGATTGTGATTCGTGAGTGTGTTTGAGTGTTCATGGGAGTCAGAGTCGGAGTCCGAGTCTGTGAGTGCGGCCATGTTGTCTAGTTGTGAGAGCACATGGGAACTTCTGATGCAGACATGACAAAGCGAGGATGGTTGTTGCAGCATCCAAGGGGTGTCTCTGGCAATGTTCAAAAGGAACTTTTCCGCTGTTGAGCAAACATATACAGATTTTTGTTGCATGCACGGGTATACATCAGCTATAAACATCTGGCTCAAAAGACAGGAAAGATGGTGGCGGAGTACGTCTGATTCCTACTTGCTCACATACTCATAGTATGTATTACAGTAAGGGTCGGGTAGTAGGTACGTAACTGACGTTAGTACGTACTGAGTATTCAGATGCAGCCACAAACGTGTGTGTTTTTTTTTTTAAATAAGGTACTAATTTAAGTACTTCAGTAGGTCTGTAATCATCATCTGAAGACTGAGAGTCACGCAGCTGTTCGGACATCTAGGGCAAGTTCGTTCCACCACCTAGGTGCCAGAACAGAGACGAGTCCTGATGCAGGTCTTCCCTGTATCCTGAGAGATGGTGGGATCAGTTGAGCAGCGCTGGAGGATCGAGGGAAGTGTGGTGCAGTGCAGGGTGTGATAAAGGTAGGACGGTGCTGGTGTGTTTTAAATCTGAAGCCAGTGCCAGGAGCGTAGCAATGGGGAAAGCAATGAGAGAGAACTTAAGAAGGTTGAGGTTAAATCATGCAGCTGCATTTTGGATCTGTTGCAGAGGTTAAATGGCGTTCAGAGGCAGACCTGCCAGGAGCGATTCGCAGTAGTCCTGTCTTGAAGTGACTGAGTGGTCTTCATGACTCCTTCCAACCTTCACTGCTTTGATGATCTAGCCTTTCCGATAGTTCTGCAGCTTGGTTCGTTATAGTTTCATGTTCTTTTTTTCTGTTGCCTTTTGTTCTCGCGTCTTCTGTTTCATATGATTATTTATCTCCTTTGCTTGGGGTAGGTTTATCCGTGTTTAATTCTCTGTGTTTACTTTTGTGAGGTGTCACCTGGCACCCAGATTTGGAAGGAGGAGAGAATTACGTCTGAAACTGGCACATCTTGCTGAATATGTGATCAGTTACACTTTCTGATTAGTTAGTCTTCACCTTTTGTTTTGCTCTTATTTCCTACATTTTCCATGATCGCATGCTTCAGGGAGAGAACCATGCTTTGCTTGTTTCCTGTAGACCAGTTCTCTGATGGGATCTGATTGTCTTCTTCTCCGCCTCCTGCTGCGACACTCTATCAAGTTCGATTTCAATTCTCATCACATGGCAAAGCTGCGATCTCGCTAATCTGCTCTAAGTCATTTAGCCCTCATCATCATGGCTACTCATGAAGCGTCCCGTTGGGACAGAATCAATCAGGAGCTGCCGGGGTACGCTTATTCACTTTCACCTTCAATCCTATGCCTTTCAGTCCTTCTTCCATGGCTTAGGATGGTATTTAATAGGTATGCAGAAGAGAGAAGAAAGAGAGAGGACAGTGAATTCACGAGAAAGAAGTTTACACAGTTCAGGCTTCAGCGCTTAAAAAAAAAGACCTTCATTGTATTTTAACAATGCCTTAAAAAGAGTGGACTTTTCCTCTGAAATTGCATATATGTATTCGGAAAGTTTGACATTTTTCCTGAGGGATTGTGAATGTGCAGCCTGCACGGCTGTGGCAGGAGCTTCACTTTGTGTTTCGCGCACGGTTGCGAATGCATTTGGAAATAAATAGAAATGTCGGTTTGCATTAGGAGCCAAACAGAGTGTGAGCGAAAATGGAAAGAGGCTACACAGGCCAGCTCTAAATCATCAGTCCTCTTCACCTTGAGGACCCTGAGGTCCTGTGTGTGTATGTGTGTGTGTGTGTGTGTGTTTGTGTGAATCTGAGATGAATGTCGACAACCTCTTTCGCCTCACGTTGCAACAGAGAAAGGTGAAAAAAAAACAACAACATATTGTCCTTGCTGTTTTTTCAGCTCCATGCTCATTTCCAGCCCTTCTCCTTCCACCTGTTCTCCGTGTCTCCATCTCCCTGTTGATTTCCTCAAACGTCCTCCACTCTAGAGCCGGCCCTTCTGAGAAGTGCCTCGTCTCCTCGTCTCTAATGGCGCCGCCGCCTGCGTGCTCTTTCTCTCCCTCGTACAAGCTCTGATTGATAGGGAACGTAAACAAAACAATTTGCTTTCGATTATGTACCAGTCCTGTCATTTTTTCTCCCTTTTTTTTTTTTTTTTTTTTTTTTTTAAAAATTATGATTTTTTTTTTTTTTTTACCATAATAGCATCCTCATTAAAACTAATCACACCATGCTATTTTAACAACAACGTCCCCGCTGTGGAACATTAACACACAATGGCTCCTCAAACGATGATGATTTGACAGCCATGGAACAATTTATTATGAGCAATCACAGTCTCGTACAGTCTGGGGTCCTGATTTACTAAAGGTTGGTGCGCATAACAAAAAAAATCGACAACACCTGCAAAAAGAAAACGTGCACGCAGATTTCCTAAGAGTGTCTGGAGTTGATCTTGTCTTTCACATGAGTATGTCCATTTTGCATGTTTGATTACCTGAAAGTGTCAACTACAGGGTGGTGTTTATGCAAATACATTCATTAAGAACCTGCAGCGTGATTTACTGAAGCTGGAAAATCATTACAGGACGAAGAAAATAAAATTTCTATGTCTTAAAATTAGGTAAGGGATAAAAACACAAGGATGAGCCATGAGATGGTGCAAAGCATAATAATAATAATAATAATAATATAATAATAATAACAGCACATCCTGAAGTGGTTTATTTCTCCGACATCTGAGCATTTTGCCAATTAAAGAAGGAAATTATCTTTTAAAATTATTACTTGCCACACTGTATGAGATGATCTCCATAAGAAGTCGCTAACGTGAGAACGTGGTCATCATGTCAGATTATACGATGAAGATAGCTACTATGTTCTGCCGTACTCAGTGTGCAGGAAAGCATAAACATAATTTGAAATTGCTATATTGGTGAATAACCTCCATGAACAGAGCGTTTGCTTGCTAATTAGCAGGACGCTGTGCTTCATCTGTCATGTCGTTTCATGTCCTTTAATGATATATCCGTGATGAGACACAGTTCAAGAAACTGCTTTAATTTTACATCACTTATCATTGGTTTACATTTGCCACTACTGTGTTTGTAGCTGTAATGTGAGGTTTGTGTAATTATATGCCGTCATCCAATTGGTGGATTTTAGACGAGTGGCGTAGCAGTGAGATTTGAATCAACTTTTTTTCGGCCAGAACGTTGTCATCGGATGTTTTTAGACACAGCTGCACTAAATTGTCCGCCAACGTGCATCTATATTACACGTTCTAAGACCACTGATCCTTTACACTGTGGCGTTGCGTCAAATATACAAACACATACAGTGCAAAACCAGGTTTAGTTGCTGTTATCATTAATATTATAGCAGCTATAAACAGTCTTTCCTTCACGAGTTCTGTTTTTACTAAAAAGGAAATGCTTTGGATGTTGCAGAGAAACAGGAAAGCATAAATTCCTCTGTCCTTAAGATGTCCTGACACCAGAGAATGTCCAAATATAAAGATCTCCTTAAAGGAAAAACTCACCATATTTTAGGCAAGACGCAATTTTTTATCTGTTCATGCGAAGCGTTCATCGTACAAATCCCTGCAAAGGAGCTGTTTCTGTTGCTTCGTGCTCCCATAAATGGATTTAAGAAAGTGTATAATTCGTAATATAGTAAGGCTTTCTGGATGTAACATCTATGTAAGGAGTCTCAACATTAAATGTAACTATAAATGGACAAAAAGCATGATGGCATTCTAAAATTTATAAAGAAAAGCTTTGGAAAATTGAATAAAACACTCCAGGATGTGATGTTACTGAAAAATAATGAACTCTGTGATGGTAATATTAATGCTGTTCATCATCGAGCCAAAGTACAATATCTCATCATTGGCTATTTTCCAATATCAGCACAGCCCCAAGTGTTTTATTCCTTCCAAATGTGTTGTGAGATTCGTTTTTTCTCGCCACAGTTATTGAGAACAGTTAGCAAAAAGAAAAAAAATCTCATTTTCATCTCTTCACCCCATAAATTTATGTGATATAATTTATGCAATTATTCTTTGTAAATTGTCCACAACATGCTCACTAACTTCACAGACAATTTATCAGATTGCACACGCAAATTAACCCCCTTCTTTGAGATCCGTGCCTCCGTGATGAGACAGTCATCTGCTCTGAAACAAAAAAATCTAAACTTTAGTGTTGAGGGAAGTGAGCTGAAGCAATCTGAGGTGCAAGCTCTTGGATGTGAAATTCACACCTCGGAAGTTTTCCATATACAGTATGCTGCTTTTATGCTGCTTTGGAGTGTTATGACAGGGTTGTCTCTGGAAAACACTGGATCGTTTGGTAAACTTTAATTTTTATACATTTATGATTCTTAAGGTTTATAATGGTTTTCACAACAAATGCATTGTAAACATTTTAAAACATAAAGGAAGCCTTGATGGGAATGAAAAAGACATATGTATATTTGGGTTTATATATTTATAAACATGTAGTTGAAATAAATTTAAATAAATAAACTCCTCATCAAGAAATGATTATTTTCAACAAAACACCTGTGCCATGGATTTCTCCTAACCCTTATTACCGATTTCTACAAGGGGTGCCAATAATTGTGGAGGGCACAATTTATGTATATATATATAATTTGCCTTCCAATGTATGTATATATGTATATACTTTCATCAAAGTCAGAAGTATACATACACTACGTTTACTTTATCTTTAAACAAAAAGAAAACTCCAGGCGATTCCATTCTGAGCTTAAGAAGCTTCTGATAAGTTAATGGATTCCATTTGAGATCATTGGTGGCACACCTGTGGCTAAAGGCACACCACAAACACAGAGCCTATTTCTTTGACATCATGGGAAAATCAAGAGTAATCAGCCAAGACATCAGGAAAAGAATTGTGGACCTCCACAGGTGGGGTGAATGCCTGAAGGTCCCACGTTCATCCGTTCAGACAATAATACGCAAGTATAAAAAACATGGGAATGTACAACCATCATACCGCTCGGGAAGGAGACGGTTTCTGAATCCCAGAGAGGTACGTTTTTTGGTGCGAAATGTGCGAATTAACCCCAGGACTATAGCAAAAGACCTTGTGAAGATGCTGGCTGAAACTGGTAAGACAGTGTCATTATCCACAGTGAAACAAGTCCTGTACCACCATGAGCTGAAAGCTTATTCTGGGAGGAAAAAGCCATTACTTCAAAACCACTATAAAAAAGCCAGATTTGCCACTGCAGTCCCCTGGTTTACAGTTTGCCACTGCACATGGGGACAAAAATCTGAATTTCTGGAGACATGACCTGTGGTCTGACGAAACAAAAATTGAACTGTTCGGCCATAATGATAAACGGTATATTTGGAGGAAAAATAGGGAAGCTTTTAAGCCTCAGAACATCACCCCAACTGTGAAGTACGGGGGTGGGGGGAGGATGGGTAGTATAATGTTGTGGGGCTGCTTTGCTGCAGAAGGAACCGGTGCACTTCACAAAACAGATGGCATCATGAGAAAAGAAAATTATGTGGATATATTGAAGCAACATCTGAAGACATCAGCCAGGAAGTTAAAGCTTGGGCGCAAATGCGCCTTCCAAATGGACAATGACCCCAAGCATACCTCCAAATTAGTTACAAAGTGGCTTAAGGACAACAAAGTCAAGGTATTAGAGTGGCCATCACAAAGCCCTGATCTCAATCCCATAGACAATAAATTTGTTGGCCGCACTGAAAAGGCGAGTGCGAGAAAGAAGGCCTACAAACTTGACCCAGCTACACCAGTTCTGTCAAGAGGAGTGGACCAAAGTTCCAGCAAGCTATCGTAGAAAGCTTGTGAAAGGATACCTGAAACGTTTGGCCCAAGTGAAACGGTTTCGGGGCAATTCTACCAAATGCTAAGGAAGTGTATGTAAATTTTTGACTGATGAAAGTAATAGAAAAAAATCCATAAAATTCTCTCTCTCTCTCTCTTTATTCTGACATTTAACAAATACAAAAAATATGTTAATATTTATTGATCTAAAACAGAAAAAGTTTACTCTGATTGAATGTTTTTGTGTTTTTTTCCTGAAATGTATGTAAGTATCTGGTTTCAACTGTGTGTGTATATATATATATGTATATATATTATATGTATGTAATGTGTGTGTGTTTGTGAAACTTGTCATAATTTAAAAGCACATAATTAAATTGCCGTCGCAACTTTATAATATTCTTTTTTTTTTCTTTGGTGTATCTGAACTCTATTTTTACTCTGTGTTAATCATCAGACGTTATAGTGAGTCATCGCACAGTCAGTGACATCTGAGAAACACTGTCCTTGAATAATTTTATAGCCTCCATCAAGAAACTCCTGAAATATCTAGCTATTAAAAAGTAATCATTAAATAACCATTGGCATAAAATATTTAGTTCTCTCCAGCTGCATCCACAGCACAGGCTTTATTAACTCTCTTCTTCCATCCAATCTGCCTGCCTTTACAGATAATACCTGTGTTGGTAAATTACCCATATTTGTTATGTTTCTAGCTGGTAAGAAGGTGTCGGATAATTTTCTATAACAGCAGCTCTGACTGAAACTTACTCCATTTTGAACATAACAATAGTGAAATATATGAGAAAATCCTCATGCAGCTTATCTGTGTGTTAATTTTCTAAACTAAGCTAATCTGGCAGACCTTTAGGACAGAAAACTAACAAATTTGTCACTAAAAGTGTTAGCTAGCTAACTAACTAACAAGCAAACATCCAGCTAACACTAGCAACAGGATGCTAACAGTGATCTAAACTTTATTTCCCCACTATTGTATCATTTTGTCAAGCAAGTAATGGTAATGAAATGGAAAATATGAAATATAGTTCATGTAGAAGCAGTTAAAGCAGCATGAAGAAGCATGCATACATGAATACATCAATGCTAATATAAGCTGACGTTACGTATGACAGCGTTCATTCAGGAATAATTAGGCCACAATGCACAGCAGAAAATCTTTCGGAGAACTTTTAGACTTCAATTCGCTCCTTTCACTGAAACAATCATAGCGGTTACTGAATTATATATGATTTAAGATGAATAATTGACTAGAAACTAAGTCTTTAAGCAGTTAAACTAAGTCATATTAAGTCCTTTTCCAAACATTTGAATAAAGAATATTTACTTCCTCTTACAAATAGTTTCTCAACCAACAACAATTATATTATTTGTGATAAACAGTTTGCTATGCCTTTGAGTGTTTCTGTACAAAGATGATATTTCTTCTCAGACCAGTCTTCAGGGATCTGCCAAACATTCTGTGCAAAAGGCGAGCATCATTTCCGGTATTACACATAATTCCCGCAGTTCCCAAATCTGTCAAATGTTCAGGAAAGCATGATGGAAAAATAGATTGTTTTCATTTTGTGTTGCTATTTCAAGCTCAAATGTACCATCATACCGTTTTATTTAGCAGTGGGTTGACAGGTGCAGTGATAGCGCAAAAGCATCGCTGGAGAAATGGGAATACATTAGGACTTGAAGAGGGTAAAAGAAGACTAAAATGAGGTTGCAAAAGATTAGGATAAAAAAAGTAAAGTCAGTAGAAGGTGTTGCTTAAACATGCATTCAACCCATTATAGATTATAATTCAGGTGTTAATGTTGAGCCATATTATATGGAAATTACTCAGTAACCACAGTGAAACTAATATTAAAAGTATGCGGTTGTAGGTATGTAGAATCCACCCTACACACAAAGGTTCTCATTTATCAATCTAATGTAAACACCAACGCAGACCCAACTGCAAAAATCATCATATCACAGGGTTCACTTGTGATTTGTGAAACACTTCATATCTCGACCAATCACGGTATATGAATGATCAGGCATTGAGAAATGTGGCAGCTGAAAAGCAAGCGAACGAGAGAGAGAGAGAGAGAGAGAGAGAGAGAGAGACCTCCACTCCCCTCGTGCTGGCATGCTGGCACATCACCATCCTGGGTGCCTTGGGAGATGAAAGCAACTTAATAGTCACTTGTCACACTCAATAAAAACTCCCTGCCATCCTGAAAAACCTTCTCACGTCTTATGGATGTGTAGAGATCTTCCAGCAGAGCCAGATGTGCTGTTGCCAAGATTTCATGACTGGCAGAGCTTTCGTTTAAATAGGTGACTGACTAAGCATCTAACCTATCACACTTCAAATTGGTTAACCTACCCATTGCTTTTAAATGTTTGTAATTATGTCACCAGTATCCTAGCAGGACAAATAAGTCAGAATGAAAATGAAATTAATCTTACATAAAAAAAAAAAAATTGTTAACCCTGCTAATTGCAAAAAACTTGAAACTACACATCAATTATTTAGCTAAAGCAAGCTCATCAGACCACAGACTAGCTACAAGGCTAGAGACGTTACATACGAAAGTGAACAAATTTCACAGTTTTTGTTTTATTTTGCCTCTCGGGTCCGACAACGCAGCTTGATTAAAAAATAGCAGCTATGAAAATAATATTGTATATTGTGACGCCGGCGGACACACAGTCCCGTTGTTGAGGGTCGGCAGACGCTCCAACTCGCCAAAGAAGTATGTTTATTCTCTGTATCAAGCTCTACTCAAAAGTGGTAAAGTGGCAGTGAGAAACAAAACATATGTATTAAACAGTTTGAAATGTTTAATTGTGGTTGTTTTGTAAGCGAGGACTTCGATGTAACTGGACCTTTATACATTTTTGCTCTAATATATAAACATGCAAAGAAAATTGAAAAATTCTTAGATGCCATAGCGGTCTATGGCCGGGAGTCCGATAGAGCGAAATTGTGTGTGGTTTCTGGGTGGGAGGAGCATGCTCTGTCTTCCCTGTCAATCATAGTAACGCTAGCTAATCATGTGCATCCGAGTTCATGCATGTGGAAGAGGGTGGATAGCATTTTCCTGAGTGTGTTACACAACCCTGAGATGCAGCACGAGCAGCAGTTTGAGATTATACAGTTGGTTGGTTTCAGGTGTCTCAGAGGAAACAATTTCCCCTGTGTCTCAGAGGAAATTAGTCTTCAACCTCTCTGGTTGGTAGTAAGTATGAATGTAGCACAGCCTTGTTATTCTTCTGAGTGGGTTTTCCTGTGACTGACTACTGCCTGATTGCTGAGTTTTTATTTCTAAGATTCTAGAAAAGGCTGTAGCACAGCAGTTATGTTCATACCTACATAGGAATAGCATTCATGAAA
>JAQQZR010000033.1:26279639-26291419 GCA_030068235.1 Notoglanidium macrostoma | reverse complement strand
AAGGCACCCTGGGTGACCCGGGGATCGAACCCAGGACCTTCTTGCTGTGAGGCGACAGTGCTAATCACTGCACCACCTTTGTACTTTTTCATTGTTTATAATTACATTTAAAGTTCTATTATGTAGGATTTTGAGGGTATCTATTAGCAGAAACAGACTATATATTTTGTAAAATATTTCTGAAATTTCTAAGTGTGTTTTTATTAGCGTATAATTACCGGTAACTATGAATTAGCGTGTTTTCGTAAGCTTAGAACGAGCCCTTCATATCTACAAACGGAGCGGATCCACCTCTACAGAGCCGCCATGTTGGGCCGCTACAGTAGCCCAGAACGGACAAACCTCTAGAGAGCGCCTTCCATATGTCACGTTTTTATAAGTGGCAGCGTGAATCCAGAAAGAAGCATTGTAAGGAAGATGAAGAAGAAGGAATGAAGACAAGGAAGAAGAAAGAAGGGGAATCAGTGTTTGCTGTTGCTAGTTAACAAGATTGAGAATCCAAATGTTGTAAAATGGAGGATAATAGTTATTATTTACACAGAAATGACATACGTAATTATAATACATACAGTAGTTAGTATAACACGGAAAAACAATTACTCTGTTACTGAGAAGCTGTTAGAAATTACTGATACTAGAGACTCCTGCCATGAATGTTACATGAACATCTTGCAGAAACTTTTACCATTTCAATGATTAATATTCATAATCTTAGATTATGTCCAGCGTCCACCATATGAATCTGAATCCTGCCATGTAAGTTGTTCCTATAGAAACGATGTTTTTAAAATGTTTTAGAGAGAGCGCAGTAATATCAACCTGTGATGTGAGGCTGCACTACTGTCAGACCTGCTGTTTTAGAAAATTAATCCACACCTTCTGAGTTGAGAATTTAACAGCTCAGTGGTATAAATTGCTGTAAAGTGCCTCCAGGCCTGTCAGATTACCATAATCTTTCCATCATTATAGCAATCACACACTGCTAGCAAGCATCATTTTGAACCTTTTTATGGTTTTATTATCATAACGCTATGATATTATTGTGAAACTCTGCACATCAGCACTTCAAGCCTAAAGTTTGGGCTTTTGTAAAGTTTATGACGGGCAATATCAGCTGTGTATTATAAGCATCTACCATAACTAGGTTGATATTCCTGGAAATAGGTTGATTGCAATTTAAAATAAAAATGTTGGAAATGAAATGGAATATGAGTTGCTTTCATATTATTTTAAGATTGGTATTGTAGTGAAAGTGTGGATTTAAATCAAGTGATTATGTTACATACAGGAGACTGAGGCAGGATTCATGTGCAGGGGTGGCTTTATTTACAGTGCACATGAAAATACTGAACACGCAGGCAAAAGTAGACAAACACAAGAAAACGGAGAACGGAGAATACAGTATAATAGAATATAAAGTCTTTGGCAGAGTCTGGAATGCTCACAAACTGGCATGATAACCATTAATAACTCGCGCTGCTTGTGTGCGTGAGCAGTCTTTATGTAGGGCTCGTAATCAGCTCTGACGCGGAACAGCTGGGAACAATCAGGCTTGCGCGGGTCTTTCCTGGAGTTGTATCTGAAATATTACAAATTTCACATTTTTTTGCACTCTGACCTGCAATCCATTGTGAATACTTCAGTACATGATGGCAAAATGGCAAAACTCTCATAAAAATTTTATTCATTCATTCACTAAAATAGCGATAAAGATAATCAGCAAGCAGTTAAGTAATTTGTATGTTAATTTTAACAGACAAATGTACATAAATATTTATTTATTTATTTATTTATTTATTTATTTATTTGATGGCTAAAACTCTAAAGCTGTTGCTGGATATTTTCAACTCTTGCTATTTCGCACAATTTTTACTTTACACTCACTTTTACACATCCATTATTTCCTATTTTTAGACACTAGGTGGAGAAGGCATTACGATTTCAAGATGTTTGTCCATCCTTGCATCTGTCCATGTGTCTGACTATTCATCTGTCTTTGCATCCATTCATGATTTTCTTAAACATGCTGTCTCAACAATAAGTGGATGAAAGTTTGTATTATTTTATAGAATTATCATCGTAACCAGAAGATGAACTGACCAAATTTTGAAATTGATCCATCAGGAACAATATCTGTAATATATCCATCCATCCATCCATCCATCCATCCATCTACTCCCCTAGCCTGTCAACCCCCATTAAGAAATTGACATCTAATCAACATAGCTACTTACAGCATCAATAGTAAACCCTAAAGCACTTCCATCCATCCATTATCTATAGCGCTTCATCCATCTGGGGAAGCTGGAGCCAATCCCAGCATTTTGGGGAGGCGAGAGGCGGGGTACACCCTGGGCAGGTCGCCAGTCCACCACAGGGCCAACACAGACAAACAGCCACACACACTCGCATTCATGGGCAATTTAGAGTAGCCAGTTGACCTAGCTGACTGTGGGAGGAAACAGGAGCACCCGGAGGAAACCCACGCATGTACGGGGAGAACATGCAAACTCCACACAGAAAGGCACCCTGGGATCGAACCCAGGACCTTCTTACTGTGAGGCGACAGTGCTATTAACCACTGCACCACCGTGCCGCCCTATCTTTAATATATATATATATATATGTGTGTGTGTGTGTGTGTATTACAGTTATATACAGTATATAAATATATAAACATATTTAATAGCTTTCTTTCTTTTTGAAGTGAAGTGTATTTCAATGGTATTTGAGATATACAATTTAATAACAAGAAGGACAAGATTTGTTGGCAGTTTAGACGTTGTTATCGACGCTGTTGACTTCACGTTCTTAGAGCGCCTTGCCATTACAGGTGTGCAAAAGGAAATAAATAAGGACGGAATAATTTCTGCTGTGAGTTTGTAATAAGCATAAGCCAGCTCCGAAAGTGTCATAATTGAACCGAAGCATAAATATCTCACTTGATTAAGGTCTTGCTGTGAATTTGAGGTCAAAAATGATTTAAAAAAAACAAACAAACAAACAAACAAACAAAAAAAAAAACAGTCTTTAAGACAGCTGATACCTTTTAGAATAAGGTACTGAGTAGCCCTTAACATATGATATTGGTGCAACATGCTGGATTAATAAACTGCTAGAATTGTTATGTTTCATTTTCATTAAACCTTAGGGAAAAAAAACAATTTGTGGAGATTTCTTTGGGATCAATAACTTTTAAAAAAAAGAAAAAAAGAGAAGATGGTGAAGCAACAACGGTTTAGAGCTCATATAACATAAGTGATAATATGAACTAACTTGATTCGAAGACATTCCTCAACATTAAATTTAAATAAATAAATAAAGGCAATAGAACATTTCAGGATATGTTAAATGAATCAACTTTGGGGTGGTATTAGTAACTCATGCTTCATCAAACCACCATGGTTGATTATAACATTGCTATAACAGAACACGTATTTTATTCCTTGCATCGTCGATCCGTCTGAATGACATATTAAGCTGAGGTTTTCTGTACTCCTTCTATATATTTCCCCGATTCCTGTCTGAATCGATCCTACGTGTTTCATACTATTGCATCAAGGAAGCTAGGCAAGAAGCAAGAAAGGCAATCTGGAAAAGAGATTTCCCATAATGATGAATTGGGAAAAATAACCACTGGGATGTGTGCACTTAGAAGCTCATTAGCTCTCAGGCAGTGATCTAGTCCTGTATCACACCCGATTCACCGTCAGGCAGTACTGTTTGAACGAAGCAAGCGATTTCAGACTTAGTGTTGACATTTATCTTATGGCAAGAAGATGGTATGCTGGTGATGTATTATATTGGATTCTCCAAGGGGCCAATTATGACAGTGAAGAAGAGTGGTTGCTACACTTCCAGCTGAGAGGCCATGTTTGAGCAATGTAAATATTGATTTAATACATCATCAGCGTAGAAGCATAGGTGCAAGTCAGGGGAAGAAACAAGTGCTCAATATTCAACAAGTGTTTTCAGCAAGGCTGTTGTGTGAATAGGAAATCTGTGCTGTATAATTGATCCAGGGAGTAAACTAGTGAATTCCATCCAAACATATTGTTTTTGTCTACAAGAAAGTTTATCGTGGAAAAAAAGAAAAGGTTTTACTTGAATCTGCATTATAAGACTGAATATATAACAGCTGATGTCATTATGAGATTGTGAGTTGTAATGGCAGATTATTAGCAATGACATAATATAATCATTATCTGTAACTGACATGAGCACTGCCATGTTTTTTTTATTTTGTTTTCCTGTCAAAAATTAACATATTGCACACAAAGATTTATCAGGGGACCTAGTCGAGGAGCACACATTAAATATTTTTTAAAGCAGTGGGTCTGAAAACAGGGTCAGGGTCCCTGAGGCATAGCCAGGAGGTCGTGTGTGTGTGTGTGTGTGTGTGTGTGTGTGTGTGTTATAATTATCACCACCATTATCAAAGTCATGTTAATAATGTGACGATTCTGGGGTCAGGGGCGAGTTTTCCCGGCGTGCCGTTCGGCACGGGTTTTGTCTTTGGGGTTTTTCCTCTAGTTTTGGGTTTTTCTAGTTTTGTTAATGTTCTTTCTGTTGTGTTCTATGTGTGGGGAATGTTTATTGGGGTAAACTAGCCAAGTCTTGTCATGTTATTGCAAGCTACCGTCCTTCATGTGCGAGTAGCTCAGAGTGTGGTTCCGGATGCAGGCTATGCTAAAGCTAAGAGAGTGCATAGGGTTGTCACGTTTGTTACCCAATTGCATTGCTGTTAAATAAACCAGGGAGTCCCTCTCATTTTTCAGTTGATCTTCTCCATGTCTACCCGGCGTACGAGAAAAACGCCACAATAATATCAACCTGATGTGTTCTGTTGGTGGAAAGTTCAGGAAGAAAAAGCTTTTTGCACATTTATATAACGAGACTCATATTTGAGCAGTTGGATTATGTGAAGTTTGTTTCCCATTTAGAGGAAAAACAAAAAAACCCAAAACAACAACAACAACAACAACAACAACTTACGGAACCCTCGTTTTAATAAATGCCAAAAGTACCTTGCCTAAAGACCGACGTATGCATCTGTGTCGAACCTCGGAATAATAAACAGAAAATAGCATAGGTATTAATTATATTAAGATTTTACATTAAGATTAATTACCAATAAACCAAGTGAATTCTCACTGAAAACATTTCTGAAGTGTTTTAACTCGTCTGTATTCAGCAGTGTGTGCGGCTCGAAGCGCTCGAAGTCCCACTGAGCGCTCAGGACTGAGGCAGAAAAATAACAGCATAGTGTTTAACTCCACACGATTAGACTGACCATTACGATAATCTATAGCCTCTACGGAGTCTCACACTTCATATATTTATATTACCACAATATCGTCTTAGGGCATTTCTAATTTTGGCGAAGGAGAAGGAGCAGCCGGAAATGAGTAGGGGCAAATACGATGCTACCAAGTGCATCGCTGTGACATGCAGTTACCTTCCTGGAGAGGGGCAGGTCAGGCGACGGCGTAGACTACAGTGTAAGGTGCACTTCTACACCATACCCCACGGCATAGATTTAACGCAAGGCCAAGTACAAATTGATAGCACGACAGCCTGTAATGTACTAACCTCTAATCTGTTCTTTTATGTCAGCTCTTTCAATATAACTGAAACGAAAGTCATTTTTTCGAAACACGTTCTAAGGGTTCATTAACATACTCGTCATTTATCTTCATCAGCAGTTGCTTTGCTAATACCTGGTTAGACTAGATTCAAATAGCTAAACATGAATTGACTAGCCAGCGAGTCAAATTCTAGCTAATGGCAAATATGCCATGTGGCAAATATTGGTTATTTACAGTGTATTGTACTTCTGATTAATTCAATAGCAAACTACATAGCATTAGTCTATGCATTATAAGCATCAAAGCGGTTGAGTTGTTTTCAGGCAAAACGGAGTAGTCACCTAATAAACATATACTTCGAACAGTTTTAATAAGAAATACACGTTTTTTTTTTCCTTTTTAAATCTTGATATCTTTAAAAGGAACAACTTTTTTTTATTATTATTTTTACTCGAGTGCATGTTTGGACAGACACATCCATTTTACACTAAATATAGAAGTATAATTTCTCAGGATAATTCCATCTGCTCATTAATCATCTGCTAACTGCATTGTACTCACCATAAGCTTCAACTATTCCGACAGCTGTCGTGAGAATTATTGTCAACACTAAAATGACACTGTTACTGCACTGAACATTATCTGCCAATACACTGCAACAAACTATTAACCAGTACAACATCGATCATTTAAGAAGCCCAGATATATTTTCAAATAAATGTGGGGTTTTCTGAATCAAGTTTCGTGTTAATAACACACCTTGTACTTGATTAGAGAGATCACAATTCAACAAAATTTATAGAAGGCAAAAGAACATGACAGGGTGAAAAGTAGCCCGTGACAGGCCGATGTGTTACGGCTTGACGTAAAGCAGAATTACTGTTACACCAACGTATGGTATAAAATATAATAATTACTTGTGGGCTAATGAGGGAAAAAAAAAAAAAATCCAAAATGTCAATGAACAAATTTGAACATTGCTTAATCTTTTAGCTTTTAACTTTATGAGCGTGTGTAGATCAGTCTGCTTAAAGAGCTATAAAGTTTCAGTGTAGGTACCCTTCAAATAATGTGCTACTAAAAAAGGAACCCTTTGTTTAAACCAGAAGAATGACAATAAAAGGATTCAATTATTATCTTGGTCCAATCTCCGGAACCATTCTCTGTCGAGCCGTGGCTGTTCCTGTGAAGGTGCCAAACACCCCACATGTCAACATCTATGACCTCACATGAGCTTTCTGTTTTATTCAATCTGGATATCTCTAAATGTCAGCGCTGGCATCTTCAATCGCCTTAGCCAATCAGAGCGCTCGGAGATGGAATACAAATGTCGTTCTTTCATGAGAGAAAGTCCAATCTAATGTCTACAGCATCCATGACTTTCTCAGGTCCTGAAAGCTTGGCACATGGCTCTGATGCCACGGCTCATCTGGGAAAGCTGACAATTTTTCTTTCTAGGCTGGAATGGAAGGAAGGAAAGCCAGAGCCAGAGGAAAGCAGATGGGCAATATTTATCTTCTTCTGAAAGTGGATTGAGCTCAAATATTGGGGGTAACATTAACCTCGGGAGATATCATCAGGGACCTGCCACACGATGTTTGGACCACCGTGGCTTGTCTACTTGAATACAGTTTATTACAGCAGATAAATAGAGACAGCTATACAAACAAGATTCTACATTTTTAGCTTTGTACTTAAGAGTTGATCTATTCTGTTTAGACTGAAATTCATATAAGCTAAAACGTGACATTTACTGGCTGTTTGTTTATGCACCCAAAATAAGTCGGCAGGAAGAATTGCAGGAAAGTCATGCAAATTTTCTGCCAAAAATGCATTTACGGCTATAGACCTTTAATAACAAATAAGTAAACAAACAATGACGTTAAGCGTAAATGTCATCCGCTTGATTGTGCATGACTTCTTTTTCGGTATGAACATATTCCTAGGTGATTCCATAATTATGTAGGTCTTACAACTCCAAAATAATTTTGACGATACATATTCGTTGATGACATTTCATTTCATGACTAAATTTTAACAACAACGTAAATGAAAAAATATTTGACCGTGAACAGTCAAATCTCTGTTCATTATGCCCCGAGGAGTAAAGACAAAACGAAATAGCTGACTCTGTTTGGGCGGAGAAACAAGCGTTGACAATCTCCCTCCCATAATAATCCATCTGGAAACTGAAACTGTCTGAGAAAATTGTGACTAAAACAGTAACTAAACTTAGACTAAAATTAAAAGTTAAATCCACTGACTAAAAGTATCTTCACATACACATTTTTGTCATTTTTTCGCCCAACAATATATATTTTCGAACAACTATCCTGTAAATGAACCCTTTCGCAACGGACTCTCTTTTAGGAGTCTCTTTTTCATTTTGTCTCAAAACCCAGGACTATTTCACGAGGGCAACAATACGATAAAGATAATGACTTTAAAGATGATGTCTGGGGAAAAAATTAAATTGAAGCTCTGCAATGAAAAGGGTTGGTGTAAAGTCCTTTGTTCATAGCCTAGGCTACTTTGTGATGTGATGAAATAGAGTTTTATAGACTGTGATAGAGTTTCAGCTCCTGCACCAGGCAGTGAAACTCCATGCGTTCTTGCTTACTTCTCATGTACCTTACACATACGTAAAAGTGTTCGTCGTTCTTATTGCAAAAATATAAAAAAGCATCATCATTCGTCGACTCCATCGACACGTGAGTGTTTGTATGGAATGTTCACATAACCTCATGACGTGAACACTGATGTTGCATTAAATTCAACAACGATTTTTTTTCCACACTTTCGCTACGTTTTTTTCCTCATTTCCCTGTATATGTAAAGGCCTTAAATGTTGACCAAAACAAGATGAAAATGTAACTACAGTTTTCAGTAAGCAACTTAGATGAAAACTACATTTTAAATTCTTTGCCAAAATGAACACTGATTGTAATTTTACTGACTGATTGATTGATTAGAAATCATTTCCTAAGGTTTCCTTTCCGACCGACTGCATTTTGCAAAGCTCTCCAATGTTAAAACACAGGGTTCCTCTGCAAAATACATCAAGGTTGGCAGGTCTGCATTTTATAGCACATTAACCTTTCATCCCTACACTATAATTTATCACATTTTGGGTCACAGTTTCTGTAAAGAATGTAAATTCTGAAAGTAACTGCATACACAAGTAAATTGGACTGACATTCTCACATACTGTATACTATACTATGTACTACTGTCAGGAGTTAGTATGTAGTATTGAGTTGGTACTGATGCAGTTTGGTGTGTACAAGTACACAATTATGCCATTTCAAACATCCAGTGTGTTCAATTACAAAGAAAAAAAAAGGAAAGTCAAGTTCTCCTGGGAAATGTTTTGTTTGTACACACTGACAGAATGTCAGTCAATAAGCAGCCCCGAACCTATTATCCACCCTGAACTATTTACCACTCACCTCACCCCATTACCCTGGGCGCTCAATGATGTTTGTCACTATAATACGCTTAGCACTGCTTTCTATTAGAGCTATCAGGGATATCAACCTGTGACTCATTATTGCAGGGCTGATGGCTACCGATAAACCCTCACTATTCATCTCTTCTGTTTCTTTTTTACCTTGTTTGCACTCTGAATCCCCGACTCTCTGTTTAGTTTCGTTTTATTTAAGCTTATGTTTCTGAAATTTAAACAGGCTCTTGTGAATTTTATTGCCTCCCATGGCACAGCATGCCATCATCCCATGATACCAATTCAGCTTTTGAAAGAGTAATTTCACAGGGTCGCTGATGAAGCGAATGGGATAATGACATAACTTGAGTCCATGTCTCAATTTCAGAATCCAAAACATTTACATTTTCTAAAATGTAGAAAATAATAGTAATAATAATGGAAATAATATTGATCTGGACCTATTAGTTTGGGAGTAGACAATAGACTGCTTTGCATTCCTCACAGCCATTCAGGCCACATAAATTGGACGTCTCGAAAGAAACAAAGGAAACTGTTGGGATTTTGAAATGTCTGGTGCGCTGGTATTAGGGATGTAAATGAATATGTGTACATTATTCAGCACAGAATAATGATATTGTGTTCTAAACAGATACAAAAGCAGAAAGCAAAACACTATTATTATTATTATTATTATTATTATTATTATTATTATTATTTATTTATTTATTTATTTTTGGAAAGCTTCACAGAAAGGTTAAGTCACGTGTTTTTACTGTCATGTAGGTGCGGTATGAATCTCAAATGAAGCTCGAAGACAAAGAACAAGTTCATTAATATGAACGTGCGGTGCTGAGTGATGCTTTCACAGTTGCGCATGGTAAATGAAGTTACGATACTAGTTTGCGTACATTCTGGGAAGCAGAACCAACCAAATTTGCCAAATGATAAAAGAAAGGGGGAAAAAAAACCTACTTCAAATCCAATTATGGATATTTAGAGCACTGAACAGATACAGACTCTGACAGCGTCACTGCATTACACGCATCGACTTAATATACAGCGTACTGGTCATGTGAGCACGTTCTTTCATGTAAAGCCTGTGCCGTTAGCAAAACGGGAATCATTTACGCTTGTGAAGTGACAAATAGCCTGATATCTGCGGATCTCAACAACTAAAATGTGCCACGTTATAACGTTTAAAAGAGCTCTTCAGTAGCTTTCAAACAAAAACTGCCCGGTGGCTCTGTGATCTACAGTACATTTCCCATTTTAGCTTTGGATCTACAGTCTAAACAAGACCTCCTGGTGCTACCATGGAGCTTATTATGTTTTAATCGATAATTTTCATACACATCTACACAAATGATGAAAATGTTTAAGGAGCCAGGTTCAACCAGTATGCTCGTGGACCAGTACTGAGAAGTAGTGATAGTGATAATTTGAAGCCGTCATAACAAATATATATATATATATATAGTCACATAGAGCCAAAAATGAACTGTATACAATGTTTGCATATTGTGTCTATATTTCATATACTAGCATAGGTTATTGTTTCCTATTTTGGATGCCATATTGGTAACACCATGACAGCAACAAATTGTGTAATAGAACAGTGTGCTCTGTTTCTATTTTACCTCTAAGCTTACACTATTAAGTAGTATGGCATGTTTCTGTTTCATGACTATTATTAAACAGGCTAAATGGGTTTCTCTAAAAGAACTGTCTGTTAATTGTACCAGTCCCTTTGAGCATGTTTTAATGGTACAATCTGTCGTGCGTTGCCTTTTATGTCCATCTTCCAACTTGAATAAATTCAATTCTGCCACTGCATGATGTAATGCTGTATTATCTACCACCCTAATGGATTTCATTTCCCTACCAGGATACATCACCTCTTAAGCATCGCAGTAAATGTGTTTATATCAGCCATTCGTAAAAGGCAAACAAAAGACGATTAGAGGAAGCAGAGGAAGATTAAGCTTCAGGCCGACAAAGTCGACTTCTTGGATTCTCCATCATAAAGCGTAAAAGCTCATCTTGTTGATATTCCAACTCAATCTTTATGAGTCCACGCTGAACTTGTACACTTGGTAATGAACCACAATTAAGTGTGATTATTAAACTCCAAATACGTATAAAAAAATCTTTGAATTTAAAACGCTAATATGAAACATTTTTTTACTGTGTTGCTTGAATTTAATGCTTAAATTCCGGAGCACAAAGGAATAAGCCACTGCTGCAAATGCTAACTTCCCTAACTTTGAATCAAAGCTATTATGAAACCAGATGATCTCATCTCATAATTATTTTTCGTTTAGATTCCATTCACTGTTATTACAACTTATTTTAGGTAAACTGCTCCAAACGACAAATTCCTGGGTAATCTAACATTTGGAGACATTATTTTGTTCACAGCATTCGCTTTTATAGGAATATCCACAATCGTCCTTATTTTCCTGTTGAATTATGATATCTGTTCCTCTCATTACCATGTGTGGATGTGTGTTCTTCTGCTTGCTGTGTGACATGCTGGGGAAACTCATTATAATTATTCACCTCCTGATGGTCCATTGATGTAATACAAGATGAGATATACAGCATTGTTATGCAGATATCAGTGTGAGGCATGTGTGAAACACTGCTAGGTACACATCCAGAATATTTCGTACAGAGAGAGAGAGACAGAGAGAGAGAGAGAGAGAGAGAGAGAGAGAGAGAGAGAGAGAGAGAGAGAGAGAGAGAGA